>JXOV01033076.1:0-20854 GCA_001014945.1 Clogmia albipunctata
CGTTCCTGCTCGAACTCATTGAATCGGTTGTGTACTTTATCTCATTGGGAATACATTTTTAAAGTTAAGAGTAAAAACTGATTTTTTTTCTATAATGATTTTTTCAAGATTATTAATATTATATAATTAATATCCACCAACAACACAATAAATAAAATAAATAATAATTAACAAATTTTCTCCTGAAAAGAAGCCTCTTTTCTATAGATGGGTTTATTTCATTGGGAAATTACAATGCTCAATGATGGTTGTTAAACCTTTACTCAGATTTCTCAAATTAAACCTCACGTTTCCAATGCCTGTTGAATGACACCTCTTCTTCAATGGGCTATGAATTTACAATTATCTCCGAATGCCTCTTTATTAAATCTCTACGAATCCTGGTCATTATATTCTTTCTGAGATTCTGCATCATGTTTTGCTGTAAGAAAAAAAATTTTCCCCTTTCAATTCCTGTAAGGAACATGGGGACTCTAAACCTCAACCAACGAGCTTAGACTTTTCATGACTATTTATTTTCAGTGTATTATTAGTCAATTAATAGCACCTAGACCAGTTGAAACAGGACCCAGTCAATTCTACCCTCCCAGGGATCGAACCCATGGCCTCCGAGGAGGCAGCCGATGCATTACCACATCGGCTACGAGGCGGGTTTCTGCTGTAAAAACCACAGTTTTTTTAAAAATATGTCTATGTTTTAGTTATCCCAAAGATTCTTTTATATACGAAACTTAAGAAATTTTTAATCGCTAATGTATATAAGAATTGAATCATCATTTTAGCCTTAAAACGCGAATTTTAAACTTCTACAGTACTAAAAATAAATAATTCATTTTTATATTTACTAAAGTCCACCAATGACGACCATTTAGTCAATTTTAAAATTACAAGGCCAAATAATAATTATTATATTTAATGTAGACAATTATGTTTTGGGATAAAATGTTTAAGAGCTATCATCATTTATCCAAATAGGTACATAAAACCCCAGTTAATTTGTAACTAATGAATCTTAAAAATTATTACTGACCAATAACTTGCAAGCTCACGACCAGCGTTGGAATTTTTAATTTTCGGTTAGAAATTCTTCAGCATCCGAGTATAAAGGAGGATAAAGAAATTAACAAATGAGACCGGTCAGAGAACGTGTATGTATTTATATTGTATGTACGTCACTAGGTTTTCTCACTTCAACATATGATATAGCGGTGTGTTCCACCGGAGAAATGATTGACAGTATATCGGAATTTAAAACAAAAAATTGCCACCTACACACTTTCCCTCACTAAATAGTCAATCGCTCTAAACACCACTTTCAAAATCTTAAAAAAAAGAGTTAAAAATCAAATTGTCTAACACTAATCGCAATAGATTTTTAATTTGTGCACCAGCAAGGTTTATTTTTACAAAAACAGATTTAGTATATATTTTGAGTAATGAATTCGGAATTTATATAACAATAAACTTAATTAATATTGGAAAAAAACACCAATTTGTATTTACGTCATAGGTAACGCAGAGAAGTGAAACAGATAAAAAGAAATAAAAATTTGTTTTTATTTCATAAATAAAAAAAATAAACGGAATCGAATATTAAACAAACTTGAATTAGATATTTAAATAAACTATTATCTATTAGACTAGTGTTTAACAAAAGTAAGAATCGACTAATTAATCAAAAAGGGATAAGATAAAGCTGTTCATAACCTTTACTTTTAGTCCTTTTTATTAATTAACCAATCTATTTGAATCAGAATAAAACAACTAAGAACCGTGACATGCACTATGATTTGCGGTCGTGATCCCGAAAAATGTGTATTTTAGTGATGGCTGTTTTCGTTATATACCTATAATATTGTGCGAAGACAATTTTTTGTTTCGGAGACACTTTAAGCGTGTGTTTGAGCAGCTCTATTTTTAACACAATTTCGGTTGGTATTAATTTTTTAAGCGAAAATGAGAGAAAAAAAAATCTCTTTTACTTGACCAAACGATTAATAGGAATGAAATGGACGTGCCTTTGAAAATTAAAAATAGCACCACGCGATATACTAGGTGTTTATGTCAAAAGCGAATTATTAATATATATGAAAAGGTCATTCTTGTTAGATGCCCAGCTAATACTACTTATATTTGGCATCCAATTAGAGTAATTATCGATGTATTTGCTTAGGCCCATTTAATCTGTGAAAGAGATCTATCGACAATTGTATGATCTTTGATCCCCAAGTACTGGTGCCCTCTCCAGTCGATTCTATATTCACCTGCAGACCATCGATCGCAATAGTCCGATCAAATGGACGGGAAAACCAATACACTTCAAAGAAAAGTGGAAATACTCGGGCTTAAATAATATTTTCGATCGGCGTATTATAATTTTCAATCGTCTCTTTTTTTGTATAAACAAATAATTTCGTTGGAAAATCATAAAAAGCAGATTTCAATCCTCAATAAATTTCGATATTATTCTCTGTATTTTCCAATGGTCATTATAGAGAACGAAGCCCGCACATAAACTCATCACACAGAGTCGATTGTGATCGAGTTCAATCGACCTTATGCGAGTTACTATGGCCAGCTGTAATCTAATTGTCAAAATGAAGACGTAATGCAGTTGTAAATATAGGCCGAATATAGATTAACGACGGGCGGGCATTCGGATGCATGCATTGGGAGCGCGAAGGAGAGAAGAATATTGCCGAAAGACGACTACTCACAATAAGATCCCTCTTTAGACCTCTATTATCAAGATCTTAAGCATGGCCAGTCACACACAAATACAACAACCATTTACATGTGTATATTGTGTGTTTATAAAAAGTACATAAATTGAAATAAATGGTGAAAATGCTGGGAAGAAAGAGCAGCAAGTTCGCAAAGAAGAAAATTACCAGGCGCGGGCTGCCACCGCCAAAATTTATAAAAGACTACCGAACAAAGCGAGAGGCGACGTTTTATTAGTTGCCTTATGCAGGTCGGTTGTATGTCCCAATTGGTCTAGTATGGGGCCAGTAGTTAAGTGCTCTGTGTTTATGTAATAATCTATTCCTGGTTTGTTATATTTCTAAAACAGATCTGTGGTGCTGTGTAGAGTCCTGAAACCTGAAGGATTATATTGGATAAAAAGGCAGCAGTCCATCGTGGAACTGATTTGTAAGTAGAAAACATCATCATTTAAATATCTCCACCCCACGCCACATGGATAAAAAGGCAATAAAACAGTGATTATGACCACGCTTCTTTGTGTCTCCTCGTTATCATTAGCTCGTGGCAAAGATATACAAAGAACATTAGAAAAAAGTGAAATAACGGATAATTAAACGAAAAGTGATTCGAAGGCATTCCATTCTCTGACAGTGGACATTTGTGAGGAATTGTGGTCACCACGATTAATACTACTTCGGGTGGCCTTATGACATAATAACAGCGATGCCCGGCTTTAGACACCACTCTTTATGCACTAATTAAAAGTCTAATTATACACATATCTCCAACAACATTCAAGTAGTGCTCTGATCCCGTCAATTATGTTGTGCTAAAACACTGGGAGCACCTTTTCCCTATTACGTGGTACTACTAAAATATCTTGAGAATTATGTAATATGACGAGAACATGGTCTGCAACACAATTAGTGGTGCTCCTCCACCAGGCGGCGGAGGACTCCAAACAAATTGTTCGTTTATCTCTTAAGTCTTAACCAATCCCAACAATATTTCCAACATGATTATGAGGGTAGAATCCAGTGGGGGCGAAGGTGATGGACGTAATAACGCTATAATTTAGACCATAATTAAAGTATCAATCAGCGATCGTATAAACAAAAACTGAATACAAATGATTCGCGCGCGGTACGTTGTATCAATATGTAAATTAGATGAAGAATCCAAAGAGCAGTCACGCTCACCATACATCATAAACAAGTATCTGGAGCCCACGAGAGATTATCCGTAATTCTGCAAAGAATTCCGTCAAAACAAAATTCCCATTTATTTGGAAAGTGGCTTACGCGAACCACTGTTTCGCTTTTGTATACGTTCATGCTCAGGTTTAATTAAATAAATTTGCGAAATAATCCGCAAAAATAATTCAGCTTTGAATATAATTCTGATTTTAAATATTCTCGCTTTTATTTTTAGGTTTCAGGTCTTTTTCTAAATTATGGCCGACAGTTTTCACCACTCCCTCCTCTCTCTTCCTCGCTCTCCTTCTCCTTCCTTCTGTTGGCTGTTTGCAACCAGATTTCGAACAAAGAACTATTTGCTAATACGTCAACTGCCATTATTGCACAAATACTATTTCGGGAGTGGTTATTAAGATCGTAATTACAATTCTAATTACATTTGCCAAATTTTTATCAATTGCTTGGCACCTGCGGACCGATCCAAATCTCTACACCGCCATCACTCGTCATCAATATCTGATACAAATAGCTAAATTTAAAAACATGTACATATGTTGACACTGAAATGAACAGTCATTTATTTCCAATATTTTTAGACGTGTCGTTCCATTCTTTATTGTTATCCCATAGGCCATCTATTTTTGGCCAACAGAGTTCCGCGTCTGCTCCCTTGGAATACACGGCGCAATTCAGGACTGAAGGTCCCCTTAATGATCTCCTACGATTGCCCCACACGTGGATATAAACATGACCATCATCATCGTGAGCTATAACAAAAAAAATCAGATGGGCAACGTGTTGTTGATTGGCCACTTTCTCTTTGACGCACACGATTGATCGTGTCGCAAAATTCGATTGAAATCCTCGGAATTGCACCCCTCTAACCTTTGCTAGTGGATAGGGAATGGACCTCCGATCTCAATCATCTTCAAAATGCTGCCCGGTATTTTTTGTCCCCTTTCATCTCTTTGAAAATATGCCTCTTCTCCCGTCTCTGTCTTTTGGTGAAATTAAAATTAATTTCGTATTGAAGTTTCTACTGCTAAAAGCGTTTTCCCGGGTAAATATCTCAAGAAAATCCATCTGGGTTTAAACCAATTTTCTCTCTTTTCACTCCATCCTCTCTACTTTAACACATCGGCGGACCTGTTCTTGCTCGTGGGATCGTGAGTCTTAGATTTCTGTGCGCATCCACAAAGAGAAGGAACGGGGGTCTATTGAGCAGAGAAATATCGAGGAGCAAGCCAGTCGACTCAGGCCCAAGGCCTACAACGCACATTATATAAAAGTGTTTTGTGGAGCGACTGTTGTCCGTTCGGAATATTAGCGGGCTGTCCCCTGATTAATAACACACAGTTGTAAGTTCCTTTCAATTTTTACCAGACTCCAATTACCTGAAAAAAATTCAGAAAAATATCGCATAGTTTAATTCGAGTGCCTTAAAAATTGTGAAAATATAAGCTGAGGAAATACATTTCCCGGCAAGAATCATCTCTTCAGACCAGTGACTTGTCTATAGTGAAAAATTAATAATCTGGGAACTTAAAATTTCGGCTTCAGTGACTGGATCTATTTAGTTATACTTACTTGTGATTTTAGTTGTTTGGTTGGTTCATTGGTTAGTATTGTGAATAGTTGGATTGGAACGAATCGGAAAAGGTTCTCATTACTGTGCCTTGTGTAATTCTAGTCAGTGTCAGTTCAAATTTTCCGAACGAAAATATTTTCAAGTGAAAAATATTATGTAACCCATCTGGGGAGAAAAAGACTTTAGAGCAAATTGGTTGAACGCATTTAGTCATTCTCTGCAATCACATCCATTGACTCTAATCACCATGAAATTACAGGAATGAGTCACCTGAACGGGTCATTCATTTAGGGGTCACAGTCTCTTCTCTGCAGCACCTTCTAAAATCATCCGGCAAGTGACCATCGCGCGCTCCTAGAGCTGAGATTGATGGAGATGATCCGTGTGTGAATATATTTTTAGTCCTAGGCTTTTTGTAGCGAATAAATATGATTCTCATCTCAAAAATTAATACTAAAATAAATGTTCGGGCAAATCCCGAAACAAACACACGAGCACACAGAGAACCGCACAAGCCAGACAACAATAACGAAAGCGCGCAAGAGATTTTGGGAAGGTTTAAATTTAGATCCAAGCAGGTATATCACGTGGTCTCTGCCAAAATCAAATTAGATAGTATTTAGATTTTACTAATGACCGTACATCATACATCCCTTATTCCTTGAGATTAATTCAGCCAGGAATTATTCATATATAATATGTTCTTTCCCCACCGCTTATTATCGTAGTTAATGAAACCCCGAAAAAATATTTTGCCAATATTTAATTATTATTATTTTTAAAAGTCTATTTTAATAACCGAGCTCGGACAGACTGTGTGAGAAATGCCACTCGGCGGCGGGTTGGTTCTTCGCCTCTCTCCACACACGACGAACGCCGAACTGTGTGTCCTCTTCAATCAAATAGTAAAACAAACGGCTAGCGCTGATCGATCTCCGTTGTGATTTCCACGGTGGTTTTTTGCAAAACAATGAAATAAATATGAGGACTTTAGAATGATCTTGAAACGTTTTAAAAGCCAGTTTCAACCGGCATCCTCCACACTTTATCCTCTCACCACTCTTGCGACACCACTCTGGTATTTTTTCCACGGGCAAAATATCTCCGCGCGGCCAAAGATTGGTGTGTTTCTCTGCTGCCCCCTTGCCAAGAATGTTTGTTGATTATATAATTTTCGGGATGAACGTCATCAAACAGCACATATTTTAAAGATACAGAAAATCCGAATTTTCATGGTTTTACAAACAAATATTACGGAAATCGTGCACCAGCTCTCTCTCCTCAATCTACTAATGGCTTTTCACATTTTTACCCCGCCGCGGATCTGCGCTGAGCTGTGTGCCCGCGTACTTTAGTTTTATGTGATTGTGTAGCCATCAATCCGTCAGGCGCTGTCCAACAGACCAAAGTGTCCAATGTTTCGATTAATAAATTATTCAATTCCCCAATGAGAGATCGTAAAATGATTGTAAATCATTCAAATTTCAAATTGTATCTGGCACCGAAACAGAAAAATAAAGAGGATAATTTTTATTTTATAATAAATTTTAAATTTAATTCTCGATGACATTTCTTCGACGAATATTTTAATTATTCTATTATTAAAATACTTTCAAAACAATAAAAAGACACATATTTCATACGACAGGAATTTAGACAAAAATCAATTAGTTGTGTTTGAAAATTAGTATAAATAATTATGTAACAAGTGTCTTTGTGGAATCAGTTTCTTCTTGAGTTTATATTTCTTAATTTAGAGTAATATATTAAAATGATTTCAATTAATTCACAAATTGGAAAAAAATGGACAGTTTTGACAGCCAATGGCAGGACTTAAAATATACTTATAAATTCTTTCTATTCCATTAAAGATAACATAGTTTAAATGCAAAAAGTCGACATTTTGTTACCGAATTTTCATTCAAATATGAAAAACCGTTACTTTGCTGGCAAGGAATTGAACCAGGCGCCTGCGTTTTAAATTTTTTATTAACGGAAATGTCTGTTGATATATTTGAATTCAAGGTAATTATTACAATCGCTACTCGTTATAGCGGTGGAAATTGAATAATTTTGAAATTGACATTTGGAATTCACAAAATATTTTCAAAAAAAGTTCTCGACGCGGAAAAATAAAATTCGTGTTTTTCGAGGCAGGCCCTTCGACGCGACAGCTGGTTGCTGGACACAAAGTGCAGAGACAAAAGTTCCCTCAATTAACTGAACAATCGGACCGTGCTTTGTGATAAGAAAATGAAAAAGACCAATTAGAGACCGCGTGTGGATAACCAGTGATTCAGCAACCAGCCAGTGAGAGAAAGAGACTAGAGAGGAGCCAACGACACAAAGTGGATTGTGATATCCGACCGAATCGCTAGTAGTTCGATTTAATCATTAATCAAAAGATTGCTCAGCGAATAATATAAAACAAAGCCCCGGATCAAGTCGTGTGTTTTGTGCGAGAGAAGAGAGTGTGCCCTGTTGTGTGCAATATTGTAGAAATTTCACAGAAACTGTGTACTAGGGGTTCGTTAAGTTTAGGCAAAGAACGGGACTTTTCTAAAAGCAACTGCTGAGTGTGAGCCGCGCGCTGCTGAACGCGAATCAAGTTGAACCACGTAGTAAGTGAAATTATTTGATGACGAACGGGGACGACGAGTAAAACAAAAGCTAAACATGTGAACTGCTGAGGTTCTGTTGGAGAGGAGATTATTGGCGTCAATATAGAACCAGACTAATGCTCATTAGCTAATTATATTCCCGTAAAAATCAATTAGTGGCTCTGTACGGTGGTACGGACACAGACAGAGTACAGTCCGATAAGCACAGAGAAATGTGGTTGGTGCCCCTTTTCCATGCATTACTTCCGCGAGAGGAACTTCTAATTAACATACAATATCAATGACGATCTTCCAAACCTTGCTCCCAGTGCCTCTAGTAGTAGAGTAGAACAACTCCTCGTGTCTGTTTGCCCATTTAGTGGTATTTTGTTTGCCTATATTTATAAATGTGTGTAATGGAGGAAAAAACGTTGGTTTTGTGACGTCAAACCAACAACTTGGCTACCAGGTTCGACGGATGATATGTATTTCTAGCCAATATTGCGAAATATGGTCCTCTGTAAATATAGATAGGTTTTAGATTGTGCGGAGGAAAGGAATTAAAGGCTAATACCAGGCTACTTGTGGATTCAATCTATATTCTCTATTCTATTGTACCTGTTGCGACGAGAGGTGGAGAGAAGTTGTCTAGCCGTGTGTGGGGAATAGAAAATGAAAATGTTGTGAATTAATTCAGAGGTCAAGTCATTTGTTGTGTTTACCTTAGGTTCATCCACACACAAGCTCACTTAATTGGTCTACTATACGTCACGCTACTGTCCATTGTCCTTCTAAGTGTACACAATTTGACGTGGCTGATTTCTAATTGAATGAAACTGATTTTGTTTTCCATTTGTTTTGTTGGCTCATTTTAGGACAGGACCACCCCCGGTAAACCAAACGTGGTTGCAGAACAGGAGTAGCAGGAAGCGGCAGCACGATGGAGGACGGTCATGCGAAAACCGTCGAAGAGGTGCTAGGACACTTTAAGACAGACGGAGAACGAGGTCTGTCACTGGATCAAGTCAAAGAATACCAGAAGAAATATGGACCTAATGGTAAGTTGGGGGAGTTGTTGGCTAGAAATGATTGGAGCAATGCTGGCCAATGTCCAGGCTGAAATAAATGGTTTATGGGATCCATTAATCGGTTCGCAGCGCATCATTTCGGTACGTGCCCGGGCTGTAAATCGGGCGGTAATCGCACTAAGCTGAAAACAATTATTTGGCGGTTGGTGCGTCGTCGTCGTCGTTGTTGTCGTCGTCTATCGGTTAGAGTAAATAATGTCGCGGAATTCGTTCTCACCCAGAAAAGATGTGAAAGACCTCTCCGAGCCGCTGCATTTTATCAGAAGCTCCTCATTTTGGCCAATTATCTCACATCCTGACAGATGCTCAACGGATTATTTAGAGTAGAGCATCAAAATGTTATTGTTCGCTATTTGCGGATGATAATAATTCTATAAACAATGCAAGTGCAATCAACTTGATCTTGGGGTTTATTTATTTGGACCGAATAAAAAGCTTGCCATGCCAGCCATCCAACCGATTCGAACAGATTTTGCAGAATAGGTCTGGAAAGGCGCGTTCTATAATTAGAAACTTTAAATACACACCATCTCAAATGAACTATTTCTGAATGGAAACGGCCTGCTTTGTCAATGGGGATTAACTCTAGACGCAATTCAAGTATCCCATGAGTATTCGGGATAAAGTAAGGATTTGCAATCAATAGTATACTCCCAACATTAATTATCTACCAAAGACACTCTTTCGCTCTACAGTCGTTCGTTTTTTGTTCATCGACTCTACTAAATGCACCATGTTTATTTTATTTTAGTACTGACATTGGCACACTTTACTTCGCAAATTGCATTTAACTTGTCGATTCGAATTGATTCTAATGTCTCTCGTCACTTTCAATCTTTACAGAACTTCCAACAGAAGAAGGAAAGACAATCTGGCAACTAGTTTTAGAACAATTTGATGATCTTTTAGTCAAAATCTTGCTTTTAGCTGCTATTATCTCATTTGTAAGTATCGCCTAAATTATTTCTCTTCGACAATTCTTTCAAACTACAAATAAATTGCAATATAACCCAGTTTGAGGTGAAATACTTTTGAATTAATTTCGATTTACGGTTTTAAATTGACCGTTTAATACGTTTCGTTTACAATTTTACTTATTTTATTAGACATCTAACGGATAATGATCAATTGCAATAACTATTTATTAATTTTTGAATAATCATTTTACACTTTCAAGTTGTTTAATTTCGTATAGTGATTCTCCAATGCAAAAGTGTGTAAAATATAGCAAATTATAATAATAATCAGTAAAGTCCACGAAGCATATCAAAACCTGTTTTACAATTATTAATCACTAAAATAAATTAGTTGTTTGTAGTTCAAATGGAGTAAAAAATAAATAATCTTATGACAAAATGTCATTATTAACGTTATTACTCTATCCCATAGGTTTTAGCTCTATTTGAGGAACATGAAGACACATTTACCGCTTTTGTCGAACCCTTCGTGATTTTGTTGATTCTGATTGCCAACGCCGTGGTCGGTGTGTGGCAAGAGAGGAATGCCGAGTCGGCTATTGAGGCGCTCAAGGAATACGAGCCGGAGATGGGCAAAGTTGTGCGATCAGACAAATCTGGCGTGCAAAAGATCCGCGCCAAGGAGATTGTGCCTGGTGATGTGGTTGAGGTGTCTGTGGGTGACAAAATCCCCGCCGATATCCGTCTGATCAAGATCTTCTCCACCACCATCCGTATCGATCAGTCCATCCTGACTGGTGAGTCCGTCTCTGTGATTAAGCACACCGACGCCATCCCCGATCCCCGTGCCGTGAACCAGGACAAGAAGAACATTCTGTTCTCAGGAACCAACGTCGCCGCTGGAAAGGCGCGTGGTGTTGTCATTGGAACCGGTCTTTCGACTGCCATCGGCAAAATCCGACAGGAAATGAGTGAAACTGAAGAGATTAAGACTCCCCTGCAACAGAAATTGGACGAATTCGGCGAGCAATTGTCCAAAGTCATTTCGATCATTTGCGTTGCTGTCTGGGCTATCAACATTGGCCACTTCAACGATCCCGCCCACGGTGGATCCTGGATCAAGGGCGCCATCTACTACTTCAAAATTGCCGTCGCCCTGGCTGTGGCTGCCATTCCCGAAGGTCTGCCCGCTGTCATCACCACTTGCTTGGCCCTGGGTACCCGTCGTATGGCCAAGAAGAACGCCATTGTCCGATCCCTACCCTCTGTCGAAACCCTCGGTTGCACATCTGTCATCTGCTCTGATAAGACCGGAACCCTGACCACCAACCAGATGTCCGTTTCCCGAATGTTTGTCTTTGACAAAGTTGAAGGTGGAGACAGCAGCTTCTTGGAATTCGAACTGACCGGTTCAACCTACGAGCCAATTGGTGATTTGTACCTTAAGGGATCCAAAGTGAAGGCTTCCGACTTTGAAGTGCTTCAGGAAATCAGCACAATCTGTATTATGTGCAACGACTCTGCTATTGATTTCAACGAATTCAAACAGGCCTTTGAGAAGGTCGGTGAGGCCACTGAGACTGCTCTGATTGTTCTGGCTGAAAAGTGCAATCCCTTCAACGTGTCCAAGTCTGGACTGGATCGTCGCTCAGCTGCCATCTGCGTTCGCCAGGAAATTGAAACCAAATGGAAGAAAGAATTCACCCTTGAGTTCTCCCGAGATCGTAAATCCATGTCTTCCTACTGTGTGCCACTCAAGTCCTCCAAATTGGGAACTGGCCCTAAATTGTTCTGCAAGGGAGCCCCAGAAGGTGTTCTGGACAGGTGTACTTATGCCCGTGTTGGAACCACTAAAGTCCCCCTCACTTCAACTCTGAAGAACCGCATCTTAGAACTCACTCGCCAATACGGAACTGGACGAGATACCCTCCGTTGTCTGGCTCTGGCCACCGCTGACAGTCCCATGAACCCCGAATCCATGGACTTGGACGACTCCACCAAATTCTACACCTATGAAGTGAATCTTACCTTTGTTGGTGTTGTCGGAATGTTGGATCCCCCCCGTAAAGAGGTCTTTGACTCCATTGTCCGTTGCCGTGCCGCTGGAATCCGAGTCATTGTCATCACTGGAGACAACAAGGCCACCGCCGAAGCTATCTGCCGTCGTATTGGAGTGTTCACAGAAGATGAAGACACCACAGGCAAGTCCTATTCCGGACGAGAGTTTGATGATCTGCCAGTCAGTGAACAGAGGTCCGCTTGCGCCCGAGCCCGTCTCTTCTCCCGAGTGGAACCTTCCCACAAATCCAAAATTGTGGAGTTCCTCCAAAGCATGAACGAAATCTCTGCTATGGTAAGTGTTGGAATTTTAAATTAAAAAAAAAATAACGAATTGTCAGTAGGAACATTTATGCCCGATCTTTGTTAATATCCTTTCCTTTCTTGATTCATTTACAATTCTGTATAAAAATATCCTATCCAATTTCCTCTTCGAGTTAGTTTTAGTGTCCGTTGAATAAGAGAATAGCACACAAAACCAGTTTCCGATGTAAAACAATAATGAAGAATTGGAAATGAGCTAATCATTTATTCCAATTAACAAATGAGCAACGAAATACAGAGAAAACTAACTCTGAAAGTGCCCTATGTTTAGTTGTTGAATGAAAATGGGCTTTAAAATCGACTTGGCATCAAATTTGTAAATTCTTTTAAAATATTTTCTGTTGATAATCCTTTTCAGACTGGTGATGGTGTGAATGACGCCCCCGCTTTGAAGAAGGCTGAAATCGGTATTGCCATGGGTTCAGGAACCGCTGTGGCCAAGTCCGCATCCGAGATGGTGTTGGCTGATGATAACTTCTCCTCTATTGTGGCCGCTGTTGAAGAAGGTCGTGCCATTTACAACAACATGAAACAGTTTATCCGTTATTTGATCTCCTCGAATATTGGTGAGGTCGTGTCCATCTTCTTGACTGCCGCTCTCGGACTGCCCGAAGCTTTGATTCCTGTGCAACTGTTGTGGGTCAACTTGGTAAGTCATTTTTCTATTTTGTGTTTTTTTATTATTATTTTGAATTAACGGAGATGGGTTTGTTAAATATCTCTTCTTACAATTAATTTTATATTTATTTTGATGCAGTTTTTAAATTTTTTTTAAAAGAATATTCGTAAAATGAATTTAAAAATTCTAGTAAAATGAAATTGAATTAAAGGTTTGATCATATATAATAATTGAAAATTACATTCAATTATGAACAAGGAATTTTCTAGAAATAATAAATATGTTGTGAATTAGTCACATACTAAATCAAATTGAGCCGACAGTCTGTATTTGGGCTTATCTAATAATATATTTGGCGAACGATTTAACCCTATCAGATGCAATGTGATTGACAGAAACTGCCTGATAAAATTATAGTATTCATGCCGATTGAATGGTGTTTCGAAATATGTATCAACGTTTAGATACCGTCTATTTTATAATTAATGTTGATTTCGTAATGTTTTAGGTTACTGATGGTCTGCCTGCCACCGCCTTGGGCTTCAACCCCCCAGATTTGGACATTATGCAGAAACCACCCCGTAAATCTGATGAAGGTCTCATTTCTGGATGGTTGTTCTTCCGGTAAGTTTTTCAAATTTTAATTTTAAATACTTATACTATTATATTATGATTACTTCCACCTGATAATTTAAATAATTGGAGTATTATAAAAGCAACTCTTTTAACACCCTACTAAACCTCGATCCAGAATGTGATCGAATGAGATAGACAAACCATAGTAGGAGGGAGGATGTTAATCGATGTCGATCAACATACCATTAAAAATAATTTTTCTTTTCTATTCTTATAAGGAACATGGGATGTCTCAACCACAAGGTTTTGACTTTTCATTGACTATTTTTTTTCCGTGTATTTATGGTCAATTAGTAGCACATAATTAATTGGAGTAATATAGAACTAAAAGTTAGTTGAATTTGAAAATATAGTTAAGATAAATTTCTAAGTTAATAGTAATAAGATACTGTAAACCTGACGGATAGAGTCTTAACAGAAAGAAACTATATTAAATAATTATCCAAAGTTATTATAAATGTACTGGGCCTATACTGCCCTAGTGTGCGGTGCCGAATGGCGGGTCTAATAAACACTTTTATCCTATCCCATCATTAAACACATCAAAATAATTTTTAAATATTACTATATATGTATAGCAATAGGGCCAGCCTTTGTGATAGGAAGGGAGAGCTAGGGCGAATTACGTGGAAGGACGTATGACTGTCCACCATACACCTAATGACACGTTTTCGTACATCTGGACAATGATTTTATTCATATATTTATATATGAATAAGGGCTATAATCCCCGAGCGGGTTCTGCGCCCAACCTACCATACCATATTATAAATGTATTCAATAGTTAATTTTTGTGCTAATGAATATCTTTTAAACTAATAGTTACATGGCTATTGGAGGATATGTCGGCTGTGCCACTGTTGGAGCTGCTGCCTGGTGGTTCTTGTATTCTGCCAACGGACCACAATTGACTTACTGGCAACTCACTCATCACTTGTCCTGCTTGGGAGGAGGTGACGAGTTCAAAGGAATTGACTGCAAAATCTTCAACGACCCTCACCCAATGACAATGGCCTTGTCCGTATTGGTCACAATTGAGATGTTGAACGCCATGAACAGGTATTTGAAAAATATTGAATGCAACGAAAATTAAATCAGAGAAATACACAAAAGTAAGAATACTTTACACATGAATTATGGCAACACGAGCAGTTTACAATAAGTAATAAATACCGATAAGTTGTTATTAACTTCTCTGCAAACATCTTTATGTTTATATTTTATGGTAATTTATTTTTATCTATCGACAGCTTGTCTGAAAATCAATCACTCATCGCTATGCCACCATGGTGCAACATGTGGCTTGTGGGCTCAATGGCTCTTTCATTCACCCTCCACTTTGTCATCCTTTACGTTGACGTACTCTCGGTAAGAACTGACGGCTTTGTTAATGTTTGTATGGGTATGCAATTGTCCCTTTCTTTGTTTTAATCTATTCTAGGCTGTGTTCCAAGTGACGCCGTTGTCTACCGAGGAATGGATCATGGTGATGAAGTTCTCGATTCCGGTAGTATTACTTGACGAGGTGCTGAAGTTTGTCGCGAGAAAGATCACAGACGGTGAGAATCCAATGTACACAATACACTGGATAGTGCTAATGTGGGCAGTGTATTTTGGTTTGCTCATTTGGGGTCCCTTCTAAATATAGCCAATCTTGTCTAATTTAACGCTGAAACACTCTTTAAAACAAACAAAAAATCATAAACACAAACTGCATAAATCATCAGAAAGACAAATTGATTTGTCTTTAGATTAAAAAAGCAAACAAACCACCACCCCACAAACACTACAGCTGCATACGATATCTAGTACATTTAATTAATTGATAATTACAAATATTCGTAATTAATAATTTTATTTATACTGATATATATATATTTATATACTTAGAGATTGAAAAGAAGAAACAACCCAATAATTAATATTAATAACACAACATAATGTTATGAAATCTCTTTAAATTAGTACAGTAAAGAGACAATGGCCGTATTTTGTTTTTCGTTTATTGTGAGTTTATTAATATCCCCGTTTTGTCGTTTATTTATTTTGATTTGTTGTTGGATGATGATTAATTAATTAATGACCCACAATTTAAACACAAACACCTATTCTTTCTACAAAAAAATATTAACAATCAATTGATCCTGTGTATCCTGATTTTGTTCCGTTGATGTTTGGTTTTTCTGTTTCCTTACTCTCTATCTCATTGGATGAATTATACGTACGTACGTTATGAGTTTATGAAAGAGAAACGCGCTCATCATTAACGGTGCATCAGGTTGAATTGGTGAAAATAAATAAATAAATGATAAATCTAATCTTGTTAACTTTAAGAAACAGTCAACTAGAACATAGGATAGGCTCTAAATGAGATACGGTTAATTAAGTTGTAAATAACGATTTACCTATGTGGGTCATGATTATCATAGTTTTGTTTAAAACTTTATTGACCTTTAGATAGACCTACATACAAAGCTAGATAGTTAGGAATCGAGCGGAGAGGAGAAGCCCGATTCTAAATTAAAGTGACTTACCGGGACTGGAAAGGGCTAGTTAACACTATAGAGACATCATTATCGTTTTTGGTTTCGTTAATAGATGGATGTGTGTTTAATAAATGTTAGTGCCTCGAGTTAATTATATCCGAATCACGTCCTAGTATCACTTGTTTCGTCTTTGTTTGATAGAAAAGATTCGGTAATGGTGAATGTTTATTAAGTGCATTTTTCTTGTTTTAAATTCAGATTAATTGTTTTCCGCAAATTCTCTACCAAAAATACAAAATAAAAAAGGAACAGAATGATTACAATATCTGTATATAGATCGATAATATAGACGAATTGGAAACAAGCAATACTTTAAATATGGTATAGTTGATGATACCTATAGGTACTTACTAAGAAGTTTAAAATTAGACAGAAACGATTTTAATCTCGTGGTTATGATTTTCAATCGAAATCGCTTAAATCTCACAACTATACTGCGGTTTTGGTTAGAATCGATTTCTTTCCTATATATTTTTCAGATTAAAAGATTAATGCTATAAAAATTAGACACCATATTCAGATAAATTAAAAACCCTATTATTTAGATAGAACAAATTTTCATTATTTTATTTGCTAGTTAGTTTCAATATATTGCATTTGGTCTTACTCTTTAGGAAACGATTTTTTTTACTCCGTTTCGTTGATATAAACCCAAAACACACAATATTTATTGATTTGATAACCCATATTATATTTTTCTTTGTGACTAAGTACACTAAATAGTAAAAGGAGTTAATTAGGATCCTTAAAATTATATTATGAAAAGTGAATGAAAACTATTAAACTATTATTGCATAGGGATTACATTTTTGATAAACCATTGATTCGTTTTGGTATAAATATTAGGATATATTTAGAACTATATTTATGAAAATACAAGTGAGCGAGAAACCAACAACTTTTGAATAAATATAGTACTAGAAAGTAATGATATAAATACTATTTGAGATAAGTGAAGGAGGAGTGAAATAAATGAAAATAAAACGAGTTAAATAAAAACTATGTCTGTTTTACCGTGTTAAATACTAACCCAATCCAATATCAACATGTGTCCTAATTACTGATACGTGCCGAATTCTAACAACAACACTCCACTATGTCCATTCCCTTCGAGGTGGCCGACTCCCCAAGATTACACACAAATAAAAAAAAACTTGCAATGTTGGAGGAAGCGCCGAACTGCAGTGTGTCCTTACTGTTGTTGTGAAATAACCCAACGATTGTTGTTCCCTTAATAGCATGTCCCTTTCGACTAATAGTAAGTATTTTATTATCTAATCTAATTGTAGATTATGGAGTCATTGGTGGAGATAACGTTTATATCCTTGTCTGACTTGACTGCTCAAAGAAGAAGGATATTTAAATTTTACTAATAATATTAGTATTTAAATTATATTAATTTGAATACTATTTGATTTCCTAACAATTAATACATTCCAAAAGCTTTTACCAAACTATCCTTCTACAGTATTATCCTGAATACAGACGACCAGGATATAAACGTCGGCATTACTTTAAGATAAAACAAAATGGCCACTCTGAAATTTTTCACTTTCTAACTGTTATTTCTCTCTTTTTCTTCCCACTTATAGTAAAACCAGAATTCCACTAGACCTGTGTGTGTCTATTTGATCCCTTCATTAAATAATAATAAAATAATACAACATAAAATTATTGTGTCTCTTTGAGAGATCCAAGAGAAAAGCCCCGATATCACGAGACCCGCTATCACAAAATTAATTCATCGCCAAAGTATTTTGAGTTGAGAGTGGAATGCGATTTTTGTTAGGAGCTGATATTAAAGACAAAGAGAGAGAAATGAAGTGCCCCAGCGAAAAATATCTTCGCCGTACCATTTCTTGAATTCAAAATGAAATATTAAACTGCACCGCACCATCATCATCAACCAACTACACTGCTACTATCCACTACTACTATGTACTATTTTTAAAATTACTAGTTTATCTACGGCTCTTTCTATTTCTCCATCAACAAAACACACCCCCTGCAATAAGTTTAATTTCCCTTCAACGCATAAAACAACCACACCCAAGAACAAATAATAATTGAAACATTTTATCTTAAAAAAAAACACCAGAAACTTCTTGCACGAATGTTATATTATCATTGTAATATAAATACCTTAATCTAAAAAAATATTTATTTTAATACGAGATATGAATTCAACTAATTTTATATAGTTTTGTATTTATCTGCTATTATTATAGTTACTATAATAATTATGATTATTAGCGTTAAGTCTAATTGTAATAATGAGAATCAGGACAAAGCGAATATACAACATATGACAAAGTGAACAATGTATAAGAAGCATTGTGTAAAAATCATCGAATTTATCAGTCCAAATAAAACAAACAAACTACTTCAATTTGGATTTGATGAATACAAATTATATATTTTTGATAGGTAGATTTAAGGTGTTTATTCTCTTTTGTTCAAAGACCTTTAAACTCTCCCGCCACTCTTCGATACATTAATACCCAATATCCTGAAAAGTAAGTTCGGGACACCTTAATATCTTTATACTTTCAATATTTAATCTCTCTATTTTTACCATTTAGACATTTGAAGCTTTCCTTTCAATCCCCTTTCTCACGTGTGTGTGTTCTTCTTTGCACCTCGTTCTTCTACCCAGCAACAGGATCCGATTTCTATCTAAATTCGAGGACCGGATTCAAAGACTCATTAAGTGTCTATCAGATTTATATATTATGTGGGATATATAGTTGTGTCTTAATAATCAATGGTACTTTGTTTCTTTTTTGTTCTCTTTATTTATAGTGGACGTAGCTGTTGAACGTAAATAGACTCCTGGCTTGTTGCTGGTCAAGCCATATTTCAATATACAAAACACACACAAAACCAACCATAACCGAACAGTAATAAAAAAAAATTTTCATTGAAACCCTTCTGCACAAAAACACATTTCTATTGTTATCTGTGTACTCTACTACTCTTCTTCCAATCAATGTCAACCAGTCATCAATGTTAATGTAAATACAAATTATCTGTTACATCTTCTGTCTTCTGGTAAAATAAACAGGCGCACACCAGGACCGTGTAGTTAAAAAATACAGTAATATTAAAATTAATTGTGTTGTTATTAATGATATGATGATGATGCCAAATTATTAAAAGGAGGAGAAAGAACGAGGATGGAAAAGGGTGTGATTTATACAATATTATATGAAGACAACGCGTTTTATCCCTCTTTTTTTTATTATTATTATATTATTTTAACAAACTTGTGAACCATTTCTATAAGTGTACTACCTAGGTAAATATATTTGGCAGCGCCAAGGTCACCTGATCGTGATCAGAGTGTGTATGTGAACGTATCATTTATTTCATTTGAGATCGTTTCTAAAAAAATCGACCCCTACTTCTGTGTCTATCGGAGTTCGTCTTGTGTCCAACCACCTCAAGATCCCAATTGTCTACCAAGAAGAGATCCGATACCATATTTTGATGCCAGTGTGTCAATCTTAATAACTCTTTAGGAGCGTGCCTTTTGTAATCTAGTGATTAGGCCTTTGATTTCAGTCAGAACTTGCAAACGCAAGTGCACATTCAATAACCTGGAAATTGTTCTGATATATAAAACTTTATTAATCGTTTAGTAATTTTACCAATGGTAAAATGATGATCATTTAGGAAATAAATGATTTAAATAAAAATTATAACATATTGTTTTATTTCTTTTTTTGTTATAATCCTGACAATGATAATATAAGGTTTTTTTATTTTAAATATTCGAGGAAAGTTTACAGCTTAATGTTTACTTTAAAAAACTGTATATTCTATTATAGAGCCTGGATCATCCTGGTTCTGATGCGGATGGCTAGCTCTTTACTCACCCTTACATTTCACTAATACCTTAATCCGTCACTTTACCGATATGTTACCTGAAATGTGGTTATATACAGTGCAAAGAGTGTAATTTCTTCGGACTTAATACGATCGCAGCAGAAATGTATTTGATCGTTCTTTTTACATTATCCTTGTTCGCTCCTTGCGCTTCAAGAAGACCTCGATTAGTATTTTACACTATATGTAAAGGGCTAATCATTAATAGCGGCGAATGAATGTTGAAATGGTCACTGGCTTGTTATAATTACAAAATAATTTGAACCAACAAATTGGAAATAACTTTATTATCAACAAGGTAAGGCTGTCCAGTTGCGAAATGAAAATCGATTTCGTTATTTTTCGCCAAAAACCAGACTTCAAAAAAGCGGATGAGCCGTTATCGTGTACACTCAATTTCACTTGTTTAAGGACGTTGTTTTTTATTTATATTTTAATTAATATCTCAAATTGTATTAATCGAATTGCAAATATTTTTCGCAAAAATGAGGATGAATTCATTCACCACCGTGAGGGCCATAAAGTAAAAGTCTTGGTTTATTGCAGGTAATAAAAAAAGACGACGACCTTAAANGAAGACTAAAACATTTATACCTGGTAACGGAATAACTTTTGATGAAAAAAAGTCAACGGGTTAGCGTTTGAGAATCATTTGGTTAGAGCTGTGGTGATCGGGAATCTGGTCGAG
>JXOV01033184.1:0-11963 GCA_001014945.1 Clogmia albipunctata
CATCAACCGAGGTATTTGAATGTGGGGCAGTATATAATAATAATATATAATATAATAATATAATATAATAATAATAACTTTTATATATTATTATTAATTATGTAATGAAGTTATTAAAAATTACTTGTATTGGTTTTACAATAACAAAAATTATAATGATTTTTATATGAAATTTCAAACATGTGACACTTGAATAACGTACATCCGCAACATCCCTAGTTTTGATAATCATGCTCATTTATATTTTATTTATTTTGATTACTTAAAATTTATAAAAAAAAACAAAGTATTAAATTGGATAATATTTAATAAACATAAAATAACGTATGGGATATAATATAATTAAATTTACAATCACTTTCTGGAAAGTTGTCCACAATAGTTCTCAATGACATCCTTCAATTCCTGGTCATTACCCCTGCTCGCGAGTTCGTGGACAATGTAAAGGCTTTGAAGGTCTCTTTGTTCAAAAGCCACAGCTCCTGCCTCCTTCAAAAGTCCAGCCCTAATCAGCCATTTCACTTTATGAGCCTCTCGACACTTGGGAAGATATTTCTTTGCCTCATCCGTTTTATGATGCTTTAAACACAATTCCACAAATGGTTCATAACCAATGGGACTCTTTTTGGACTTTGAGAACTTTTCTAGCTCTTCCCATTGACTGTTCTCCACCAAATTCTGAATCCGGAGCCACCAGAATTTTCTCTCTGGCACTTTGAAATCATTTTTCACCTTTTCCGCTGTTTTTAAATCGCCCAATTGGAGCAATTTCGTTATCGTCTGACTAACTGATAAATTGCTAAAATCGTTGGAGTACTTTTCGCTCAGACTCTTTTGAATTTTTAACAATTTCCGGGCCTCCTCGCACAAATCCGACTCCACCTGCATCGGCGGAATTGTTCTCTTGTACGACGTCGCTGCAGAGGACAGGTTTATGCTCAAATTCTCGGGCTGATCCAATCGCTCCCTGAGGAAACACTCTGCCTGCGCCTGATGGTCGTCCTGGGCGTCGATGATGTTCTTCCACACCTTGATTTGGTATTGGCGACAGTACTTTTTGTACAGATTTTGGGCAATTGGGAACAATTTCATCTGCATTCCGGACATATTCTCAGTGTCCATCAAACGTAACAGAACCATGTAGATCAGGTCCGTGTCCCCAGACATCGTAGCACTGACCAAGGCCTTCTCGTTCTCCCCCATCTCCATCAGAAGAGGCACCCGATTGCTGCACTTCGGCTCGTAGTCCAACAGCTTTATGGCCAACCCTTTACGACCATTCTCCTGGGCCGTCTTCGCAATATTGCAAAACGAAATCCCCGTCAAACACGCGTTCTTAAACTTTTCGGATATTTTATGGGCCACCTGGTTGTCATCTGAAAGCAATGTTATAACATTTTATGTACTTCTGTTCGGTTTCATTGTTTCATGTTTTTACAAATGTTATTTTGTACAAGTTTATTAATATAATAAATAATAAGTACTTTAATAATTTAAACTATATTCCAAATAGTTAAAGGTAAAAGAATAATTATATGAATTAGTACCACAGAATAAAAGTTATTTAAAAAAGGAGGTGTTATTATTTTTAAAAAATCAGAAGAATTTTAATAAAAGATGAATTAGATACACAAATATGGATTGAAGTTGATAAATTTTAGTAATAAAAATTTTAAAATAAATATGTTTAAATAAATTTTCTTCTTGTTTACAAATATTCCGTATTATCATCACTCATGGCCTAGTTGCTCAGGTCCTTAAATAAAAAGTATACAATAATATCACTCTTTGAGGCCGGACATTTTTCCATTCGAAGTATGAAGGAGTTCGAAATGGATATAATGTAATGGTATAAAATCACATATACAACAAGTAAAATTTCAACGAAAATAATTATTAAGCTTTATAAGTGCTTATCCAGATTATGAATAAACAAAAGAAAACCTTTTTTTGCAAACGTATAAGCAGACATACAATAAAATTAATTGTCCTAGCGAAGACAATAAAATAATCTTTCAAGAGGGAAAGAGATGCCCGACCCATAATATTTTGAATCCCGGCCTCCTAATGTTAATATATAGTTATCTTTAAGTTCATAAGTAAATTTGTTATACAAATAATCATTATAATTTAAGAGAATCTAATTCAAATATGGTGAGTGTAAATTTTGTACTGGAGGCGTCTGGTTGGGGTACATAACTTTTAGCTGTGGAGACTCCTGGTAGGGCCTAATTTTTTTTATAATTTTTTAGAAGCCATTAATCTACAAATATTGCATTTTAATTTTTACATTCTTATTTTTGGAAGTCATCCTAATTTTCTCAATTCCAAAGAAAATTTAAACATAACACTATTGCTAATTAATTCTCTTAAATATAAAAAAAAATATCACAAATCAAGATGACTCAGAAATAGGAAACCAATAATAAGATATTTTTATAGAATTACCAGCTTTTCAAAGTCTAAAAGACTTGAGCGTTAATATCGAATATTGAATTAGTAATTATTTAAAACAAAAATAATCAATATTGCGTAAAGTATCGATCTCAAAAATTAATAATGTTCACTAAATATACGTTTGAAAAACCCAAGGTCCAGCAATCATGAAGTGAACTTCAACTATAAAAAATAATGATTCTTGGACCCAAAACAATTCAAAAAATTAAATTACACACACTCTCCATCAAATCACAAAGAATGTATGTGATAGAGAAATTGTTTCCCCTTAAAATACCTTCAAGTGACTCTTTTGTTCAGCCATTCGTAAAGAAACCAAATTCCGGAAAATCAATTGAATTACTCACTTTTATCGTTCACAACTTTGTAAGTGGCCCAGTGCTCCAGGATACGAGATTCCGTCAACTTCATGTGTTTGGCAATTTGGATGGCCAAACCGTAGTGCTTCCGGAACACTAATCTATCCAATACGACACTCGGTCTCAAATGAATAAATCTGGAAAACAATATTGTATCTATTTATATCAATTCATTATTATAAATCAAAAATTACGTACTGATGAAATGTCAAGGGAATGTCCACTTTAGAATCACGGATCGCATTCAATACTCTCAAGATACGACACATTTCAATGTATTTGTCTGGATTGTGGGATGGAATGAACGCTTTGCCAAAATATGCAGCCTGAAAATTAATTAAATAATGTGAGTTTTAAAATTTAAAACAAAATAAAAAGTTAGAAATTAAATTATTAAAACACTTGTATTAAAACCTATTTTCAAAGATGAGTTAAGCACTGAACTTAAGCTATCAGGCCAAAGAAATTTACAGTTCGAGTTTTAGTGTAAGAATATTAAAGAGCTTACTATTAAAAACGAATATAGTATGAACTCACCCTAATTAGACTCTTCTGTGTTTCAGGATCGAATTCGTAGACTGCTGCATCAATGCATTCATTCACAGCGACATTCATATGGTCCTTTATTAAACACAAATACTCGTCCGACTGATGGCTGCGCTCTTGGAATTTTTTATGAGCCTCAAAGAGGAAACTCGACGGTTCTTGACTGTTGATGGCGAAAATGTTGTTAACGCATTTCGGCACTTTTTGAATCATTTCATGGCAAGTGTTGGTCAGGATTCGGACACAGTCCATCTCTGGGATGAGAATTATCGTCGGATCAAGGCTGAACGTTGTCGATCCTCCATCTAGTCCGATTATCAACAGGAGCGATGGATAGCTGATGACAATTGCACTGGCGTTGTTTCCCTCCTCAGGGTCCAAACACCAGCTGATCTGATTCGGTCTCTTCGACTGCCCTGTCTCAAACTCCCCGTATTTCGTCCTCAAATCAGCCGATCCCATCCAAACGTAACCATTATTCGTGTACAAGGCGACATGCTTTTGATTGAACGACACCGAAATCATCACGATACTTTGGTACTCGCACTGCATGGATATTGTGAGCTGAGTCGCAACACTATCCCCCTGCCGAAGACTGTAGATTTCTTTGCCACGAATCACCAACGCAAAGGTGTTCTGCTCCTCAGGAACAATCTCCCAACATGTCAAATTTGGTGCCGATTCTATTAAAATAGAGAAAATTAGATAATTAGTTTAGGTTAATTATATTTAAATATTTTACAATTATTCATAAACAGTTATTTTTATTGTAAAAATTCTCAAATTAACTATTAAAATTTTGAAATATTGAAAAATTAACTTATTTTATAATATTATTTCTTCTAAATTAACGCATTAACTGTTTCCAGTCTAGGTTTAAGTAAAACCATTTCGTTATCTTAGCAGTTAAATTATTATTTTTATATTTGTTGTGTAAACATGGTTATTTAGCAAATAACATTTTACAATTGTTATATATATCAAATTTAAAATATTAATAATGTAATATACAACGTTTGATTCTTTAAAAGAATACGTATAAAAATTTATCAACTAAAAAGAATTAATTATTGAAATAATTTTTTACGTCGTGCCCGAACATGTTAACGAATAGAACTTCAACTTACTTGGCATTTCAGGCAATTGGCGATTCTTCCGCACATTGATATTGTTAATGAGGAAGATTCTGAGTTTAGTGGTCATTACACTGACTCCAGTACCAGATGCGGAGGGAAATATTCTGGCATCAACAACTTTCGTATCTTTGGCTTCTTGGCAAATGCTAAAATTGTGCTGATATTCGCCAAACATATTGTAAATAATCACTACACCGTCCTCTCGCACACACACCAAGTCCTCCTTATCCGACCAACCCATTGTCAAGAGACTGCCACTGTTCCACTAAGGAAAAAATTGGAAAATTTATATAAAAAGGGCGTTTAATAAAAGAAATATATTCAAATTTACATCAATGATTGAGATTGGAGTTCCAGAGGCCGAATATATACGAATTGCAGGCTTTGTAGTTCCAGTGTGTCTAACAACAGCCACAGGACCTCCATAAGGCGAGGCAGAGATCATCATTGAACCAAAATCGGTCTCATAGGGCCATTCCGTATTTAAATCGATTTTTCTGCAAAATATATCGATTAGTAACTATTCTCAATAAATTAAATGAATTTGTACCTGAATATATTACCCTGGTTCAGGGTAAACCACTCCCCAGTGTTGTATTGGACAGGCATTTTCTGTTTTTCCTTATTTTTTCTGATAACAAAAATATGTAAACAAAATGATTATTTTTTCACAAATAACATCGTTCGTATATACCCAGTAGGATTGATATGTTTATACAAAAACATTCAGATCTAAATTGAAATTTTAAGTCACAGGTCAGTAAACTGTAAAAATTTATAAAGGGGAAAGTAGAGAAAGAATGCTTTCTTTATTAATCTGGCTATCACATTTTTTAGGTTTATCCTCGGATGAAAAATCCTTAAACCAGAACTAGATGTGAGAATGCGAGACTGCCTGATATGTGAATGCGAATATGTCTTCTTTTCATTTTAATGGAACTCTTTTTAGGACTCACAATAAATGTCTTCTGCATTATAGGTTTTAGATAGATTAGATTGAAACTGAAATTCAATTATCAATGTATTATTATCATGTATTGGACACTTTGCCTCTAAAGCATCAATTGAAATAAATAAATTTATTTTTCCAATTCATTTATTACATAAACCAGTATAAATCCATTTATTACATAAATAAATCAGTACATATTCATAATAATAATTTCCTATACAATTCAGGCTACATTTATAATTTTCATATACAATTCTCTATTAAAACATACACAATAAATTAAATTTAAAATGAAATAACAACAAATTACAAGAATTGGTGTATAATTATTAAAATAAAAATCCTTTAAATGGTAGATGGTCCTTCAACAAGTTCAGGGTGATATTTCTTTGTGTGGTATTTAAGCCTAGATAAAGTGGTCAATTCAATTCCACATACATCGCAAGCAATTGGACCAGCAAAGTGATTGACCATGTGGGATTTTAAATTACCCTTTGAAATATATCCTTTACCGCAAATTTCGCAAACGTAATCCTTCGTATCGGTGTGACGGGCCTTTACGTGATTATTTAAACAGACTTTCTCCGTGAAACCCTTTCCACATATATCACATCTGAAGGGTTTCTCCCCTGTGTGAATCAGCAAATGACGTCGATAATTGTATAAATGGGAAAACGTTTTTCCACATTCGTTGCATTGGTGTTTTGGGATGTGAGTGCTTTTATGTGATTCCAGGTTTTCAGCCGTTTGAAACGACTTATCACACTGATCGCATTTGTTGACTTCTTCCGTGGAATGCGCTAAAATGTGTTTATTAAAGTACGCTTCGTGAGTAAACTCCTTACTGCAGATTTCACATTTGTATTTTTTATCTAACGATTCTCCATGTAACGCCATATGTGCTTTTAGTTTACCTTTCTCCGGAAAGCCTTTGTCACAAATTTCACATTGGAACGGCTTTTCTTTGCTATGAACCAACAAGTGGCGTTGATAGTTGAAATTTTGAGAAAAAATCTTTCCACACTCTTCGCATTTCAAAATTTTACACATCTCATTCCTCTGGTGCATTAAAAAGCGACCATATTTCTGAAAAGTCTTATTACACTTCTCGCACTTTATCGGTCCAAGGTCGACGTGGACAGTTCTTATGTGTTTTGATAAAGTCGATTCATAAAAGAACGCCTTCTGGCAAATGTAGCATTTATTTTTCTTTTCCCCTGTGTGAACCAACATGTGGGTTTGCAGTTTCTCTTCAGAAATATAACCTCTGGTGCAAACCGTGCATAAGAAAGGCTTTCCATCTTTGTGAAGGTTCATGTGTCGCCTGAACCCAAAATCCGATGTAAATTTCTTGTGGCAAATATCGCACTCACTCAAAGCAATTCCGTGCTTCTTCTTATGAAATTCCAAATGGCCCAAACTGGGAAGGTGCTTGTGACACAGCTCGCATTCGTAAGGTGCATCTTCGATGTGCAGTTTCATGTGCTTGATCATATTTGAATTGTAGTAAAACTTCAGTTCGCATTTTACACATTTAAAGGTCTTTCCATCGGTGTGATCTTCTTCCATGTGCTTTTTGAAGACTACTTTCCCGAAAAACTCTAGACCACACTTTCGGCATTTGTAATAGCTGTTTTTATTATGTATAAGTTCGTGGGCACGGAACAGTAGAATGTTATTAAACTCCTCGCTACAATGTTCACACTTGTATTTATTTTCGACATGAGTCTTTTGATGATTCCCCAAATCCCCTAAATTGCCAAACTCCCTCTCGCACTGATCGCATTTATAGGGCGCATTTTCTGTGTGCGATTTCTGGTGGATAATCATTTTGGATCGATGGAAAAATTTCATTTCACATGCACTGCAATTGAACTCTTTCACACCGGTGTGAATCAACATGTGAATTTTCAGAGTGTGTAAATTCATAAACGCCTTAGGACAATAGTCACATTTAAAATCCCTAAACTTGTGCCTCTCCAAATGCAGAATCAATCTTTCACCTTCAACAAACTTCTTACTGCACAAGTGACAGGGGAAATTTTTCGGAATGTGGGTTTTCTTGTGTTTCTTCAACAGTTCGGAACATGTAAAAACCTTGTCGCACTGATCGCACTTTTCTAGGTTTTCCTCCCCGTGAACCAGTTTGTGCTTAACTAGCATATCCCATTTGAAGAATTTCTCATCGCATTTATCGCATGAGTGTATTTTTTTCTCTTGGTTTACATGAATTTCCATATGCTTGTTTAAATACCGTTTCTTTATAAAACCTCTGCCACAAGTATCGCAAATGAACGGTTTTGCTCCTTGGTGAACCTCCAAATGACGGCGAAGGTACGAGATCATTTTAAATACCTTTTTACAATCGTTGCACTTGTAACGCTTGACAGGATGCTGACCCATGTGCTTGTCCAATTGATCAATTAGATCAAATTCACTTTCACATTGAATGCATTGGAATTTGTTACCCGAACTATTGACCGGCTGGTCCTTATTTTTGGATTTATCTTGATCATAGTGCATTGAATCCATATGATACTTGATCGTAAACTTTCTACCTGCTACTTTTCCGCAGATTTTACACTGAAATTCCGTATGTCCTGTTTTAGGGGATTTATATACGTTTACATCCTTCAGTTTATGCTTTTTCATTAGCTTTGCATTTAAAACAATCATATTTTCATCATTATCAATTTTGGTTTCAATTGGTTCGCTTTTGATAGGCAATTGTAAATCATGACCCTCTTCGAAACTCTCGGGTTCTGCTTTAATTTCAGAATTCATCAACAGTTTGTGAATATTTACCGTTGACGGGTTTTCTACCACCTCATCCTCAATTTCAATTCCTGGTTCTTGTTTTATTTTTATGCCAATTTCATTTACGATTTGATTAGCATTACTATCCCTTTTCATCAAATCTTGGACATGAAATATTTGTTCATGTTCCTTTAAACCGCTCTCAAGCATAAAAGCACTGCTGCAAAAGCTGCAAGGAAACGGTTTAGTCGGTTCTTGTAAGTGGGTGTACAAATGACTCTGCAAATGAGCAC
The DNA here is from genome assembly GCA_001014945.1 of Clogmia albipunctata. Taxonomy (NCBI): domain Eukaryota; kingdom Metazoa; phylum Arthropoda; class Insecta; order Diptera; family Psychodidae; genus Clogmia; species Clogmia albipunctata. The sequence continues at coordinate 8,501 of JXOV01033184.1, forward strand.
TGTCCAAAGTTGCTTCGCCACAAACACGACATATCATAGTCTTCAATTCCTTGTGCACTTTTAAAATGTGCTGCTTAACATTGAAACGATTGGACAATACTTTTCCGCAAATATGACAACTGTAGTCATTTCTAAGTGATGCCAGATAATTGATTTCTAATTGTATATCAGATTCAGTTAAACTTTCTAGTTTAAATCCTTTGTTAATGATATACGTTTGAGAAAAGGGGTTATAAATCATTTTCGTATCAGGATCGGGATCAGGCTTAATGCTTGGATAATATTGATTGAGGTTTGGTGTGTAGTCTTCTTGTTTTAGACATTTTACAGAATCTATTGGTTCAGATTTTACATTAGGTGTGATGTAAATTTCGTTTCCAAAGGATTGAATCAGGTTTTGGTTGTGATCTTCCTGTTTTATGTTTTCTTGTTTAAAATAGACAAGTTCCTCAGTTTCTTCATGATCTACTGGCTCTTGTTTGATGTTTATATTTTCTTCAGAGTTCATACTGAACTTCTTCTCTTTTGATTCCTCCATTTTGGTATTGTTTAAACGTATAAATCTGAAATAGTTATAAAATATTAGAATATTATAAATTATATTAAATAAAATGTACAAATACAAATTTTATCATTTTAAATACGATTTTAAAATAATATTGGAATAATTGACTTGGGTTATTTTTCCTGGTTGGGAATTTTGAACCATAAATATTTATAAGTTTTTATATTCCACACACAAGAAAATGAAAAATTACACATACAGTTGAATGTTCTTCAAGCGTGAAACGTATTTTTTATTAGATGTGTTATTTTGGCACTCCTACACTCATTATAATAAAAACTTTTCACGCATTATGAGCATAACTAACTTTTTATGATAAGTTTCAAGGTTTTTCAATGTATTACAAAATCAAAATTTCCACTTGAGCACTTTCAAACTTTTTTGGTGGGACATTTTACGCGGAAAAAACAATAAATGTAATTATTTCTCTTATATTTTTCTGTAAATTACAACAAAAAAAACAGTAAAAAATTATCATAAAACGTAATAGTACTCCATTAACCTATTTTGTTTTTCAAAACAATTAAAATATTAATTACCTCTACTGGAGAAAAATGGTGACGAAAACGTTTTTTCAGTATTTCACATATTTGCCACTAAAACGAAACTATTTTTAGAATTCTCTACTACAGTTGAACTGGAAAACTATTCAATTTACCCATTTCTCAACTCGTAAATACCAAAATTAGTCATTTTTATCGGAGAAAAATTATTTCTGCTTTTGTTTTCGTTTTTACAATTTTTGACAGTTGGTCGCTCGCGTGTAACAGAATTGGTTAATACTCAAATAGGATTGCTATGTTTATAACAACAAATTGTTTTCCTCAATCAGGGTTTTCAAAAATAATGAATTTTCAGTAATATTTTGGTAAATTTTGTATTTCATGGGTTGTTTTCATAATGAATATGTTGCTCTTCATTTCAGATTTCAGTAAAATAAGCAATAGCATTGAAAACGACTCTGTTTCCAAAGGAATTTGTGAAATTCGATCATGGAAGAAGACATTACGAGTTTGATTAAAATAGAGCCAGATGAAGAAGGAATTGAAACAGTTTACATTCAAGGAAATATTAAAACAGAACCAGAATTCAATACTTCAAGTGACACCGAAATTCCAGAATCGTCGTCATGCTATTTTGATAAGAAAAATATCAAAATCAAAATGGAATCAAAAGTCAAGGCTCCTAAAAAAAATAAAAAGGAGAGGAAGAAACAATTGGAATACAATTGCAAAGAATGTGGAAAGGTTATGAAAAGTCAAGTGTTTTTCGAAAAGCATTTAGAAACACATCGAAATAAGACCGAAAATTGTGAAATTTGCGGCAAGGAATATGCCAACATTTGGAGTTTACGTCGTCATTTAATGACCCATAGTGAAAATAAACCTTATACTTGCGAAATTTGCAATAAAGGATTTTGTGAGAGGACGGACTTAGCTGGCCATATGTCAGTTCACACCGGAGAGAAGACTTTTAAATGCGATCAGTGCGATAGTAAATTTGCGAAGAAGAAATATCTACAGCAACATTTAAAAAAGCACTATATGAATAAAATAAATCCAGAGAATATAGTGAATGACAATATTTCAGCAAAATCCAAAAATAATATTCAAACAAAAACCGACGAAAATCAAAAGGCAAAAGATGATAAAGAAATACTAAAATGCGACATTTGCCAAAAAGTGTTTTATCGTAAATCTAATTTCACTCTACATTTGAAAACTCATTCAGACTTGGTTCCATTTAAATGCTCGTATTGTGGAAAAGGCTTTGCCCTAGAAAGGCACTTTGAAATACATTTAAAAAAGCATACCAAAACGCATTTTTGCGAACAGTGTGGTAAATATTTTAGTAAAAAAGACAATTTAAATAGACATATTTTAACTCATAGCGTTGAGAAAATGTTCAAGTGTAATATTTGCGATAAAAGATTTGCCCATAAGCCGTACTTAAAAACTCACATGGATGTTCATTTAAAAGAGAAAACGTTCAAGTGTTACCAATGTGATGAGTTTTATGGTACCAAAGCCCAATTACGTTACCACATGTTTGTCCATAAAGACGATAAAATTAATATTTGCAAACAATGCGGTGAGGTTTTTAAAAGACCATCTAATTTTTATTATCATTCTAAGAATGTTCATCCCGACTTGTCTAACAAAGCTAAACAAAATGATGAGATAAATTCAAATACTATACCAACATCTGAAGCAGAAATAACAGCAAGTCTTGAAAAAACTGATTATACTGGATCAAGTATAAGTGATCAACAGGTTATGGGCCCAGATATGAGACAAAAATCGGAATCAGATCAAATAAATTTAATACTCTTAAATGACATGTTTGAAAAGGGTGAAGGTCCTTCTTCTGTACATAACTATGTTAATTGTGATCTGTGCGATAAAGTTTTTAAAAATAAGGAGTTTCTGGAAATTCATATGAGAAATCATTCATCGAAAAAGGACAAGAACACCAAGTGTTACCAATCTGACGAGTTTTATGGAACCAAAGCCCAATTACGTTACCACATGTTTGTCAATAAAGATGATAAAATTAATATTTGCAAACAATGCGGTGAGGTTTTTAAAAGACCATATAATTTTTATTATCATTCTAAGAATGTTCATCCCGACTTGTCTAACAAAGCTAAACAAAATGATGAGATAAATTCAAATACTATACCAACATCTGAAGCAGAAATAACAGCAAGTCTTGAAAAAACTGATTATACTGGATCAAGTATAAGTGATCAACAGGTTATGGGCCCAGATATGAGACAAAAATCGGAATCAGATCAAATAAATTTAATACTCTTAAATGACATGTTTGAAGAGGATGAAGGTCCTTCTTCTGTACATAACTATGTTAATTGTGATCTGTGCGATAAAGTTTTTAAAA
>JXOV01033194.1:8102-20334 GCA_001014945.1 Clogmia albipunctata
ATCTCGGAAGAATTGCGACCCTCGGTGCCCTCGGGTCGACAAAATTTCTTCCTCGGATGCTGAATACTAAACAATTTCAATACAATGTTGAAAATAACTATTACATTAATCGAAGGTGTAATATAATCATTTCAAAGATTCAGATTAAAAACAAAGCGCTGTAATGATTTCATTATAACACTTTTTTGGAGGAGCCTACCATGTTCTCAAAGTAAAGATAACATAAATGTCGAGGGTTGCCTAATTAGATTTTGATTGTCAGATCCAATGATTACTACATAGATGAAAAACTTTAATGTGATTTTTTGGTATTATTTTTGCTCGGAATGTAAAATATTGTTCAACATTTTACTGAAATTTGATTTTTCAGCATCTCGGAAGAGTTGTCTTTTTTTTCCTCGTATACTGAACAATTTGAATACAATGTTGAAAATAACATAGTGAACTAATGATTGAAAAAATCTAAATTATCGAGAAAACACTAACAATGTTAAAAATAGGAAAAGAATTAAATTCCAAGATTTGACTACCAAACCCAAAAATCTGTTTTATTTTAAGCCACAATTTTAAATGTTATTTTCTACAGTTTTGATAATTTCTCCAAATTAAAATATCGGAATGTTTTTAAATTTATTCTGATAAAACTAAAATAAATTTGATCAAAACAGAGTCACTTAAATTTTGCCCATTTACTTTACGAATTTTACCCAAAGCGTAGAATACAAACTTACAGATAATCCTCGTTCCATTATATAACCTTTCACTCGACCGGCAAAGTACTTCTTACCGTATTGCTACCTAAACAACTATTAAATAAAAAAATAGTAGAAAAGAAATATATAAGTAGCAATATATCTTATTTTATTTGTCCTCTTCATTACATTTTATATATTGGTTTTTTAAATATAGTCATAGTTTTAATATCTTAGCCTATTATCAAAATTGTCATGAACTACAGCGATCGATCGATTTTGTTCCATGCGTTAATTTGCTGATCCAAAAAGTGTGTGGTTGTGGGTTTCTATACCGATTTACCTAATAATATGGCCTTTTTCGTCTCAACAAATGCTCTTCATTAATTAATTTATTTTAAATATATATATATTATTTATACACGATTGTAGACAAATAAGACACTTTTCACAAAAGTAGCGTTTTAATCAATTATAATCATAATAATAGGTTTTGTATTATAGATCATCATAGTATAAGCCAGAAATTCCACGATTGTAAAAAATTCATTTCGGGGCGACACGCAAAATTCATAAGTACAAGTACGGCCGCGTGATTAAGTCGCCTTCAATTCAATTGTGTTGGGACATGATAGTTAGTAGTACAATGTAGTTAGTAAAATGGACAGTGATGAGATGCTTAGAGTCTAATATAGGATAATAAAACAGAAGCTATACATGGAAAACAGGCAATCAGTAGTTGGTTAGTTTCTTATTTGATTAATTGTTGCAATATTTAGATTGATTAACCTCATCTGATCCAACTCCCAATGTCTTTTACAAAGCACCAAAATGATAGAATTTTGTGGTCTCTCTCTTCCCAAAATTTCTTAATTGGATTGCAAATTTTCAAAGAGTGCTTATCTAATCTAATCGTAAAAAATGCAAAAGCACGCGCGATTTAAGTATTGTTGATTTTAATAATTCATTGCCGTTCCCACCCTAATCTGGCCACTACAATTCCATCGAATGCAATTCATTTTCTCCTTCCATGGTAATACTTTTCGTACCACTAATAGTCTTCATTTTCTTTTATTCCATAACTTAAATATAACTATGCTCTTATTGACTAATTATCCAAATTATAAAAAAAACGGTAATTATTGAATACATTTATCTTTGTTTTTGGCATGTTCAGGAAAGAGATGCGTCGGTGAACTGATCCTCTCTCTGGAGGTCACCTCCTGCACTGGTCCTCTTCTCAATAATTCATCAGTCGTCTCTCAGTTCACAAAAAGGAGGGAGCCGGAAATTGTCGCTTAAACGGCAGAGTTCTTCCCAATTATGTCGCCGCTTCTCGAGTGCACCACGCGCCCATCAAAGTCGACCGAGGAATGATTCTTGTACGGGTCTGGCATCGGAGGAGTGTGCAGTGGCGCTGTTTCGTCCCTTTTGAAAATAATAAAATAGCTTCACAGTTAAATGCTTTGCAGAACACATTCAGCGCACATTTGTTACGAAAATTAATGGCATGCAAACAAGAATCACACAAACACACATACGTTTATCGGTAAAGAAAAGGACATACAGCCCATGGGTCAAGATTGTGACACAAAGATATTAAGAATTTTTGAAAATGTTATTGCCAAGATCAAATATTCTTAAAAAGTATTTCGCTGCAATGAATGGTGTAATGTCAGTTATTTTTAAATGATAATAAATCTTATATCATTTCCGAATAAAAATCGAATTTTATTCATTCCATTTGAAAATACTTTTAAAATTGATAGTAAAAATATATAACATAACGTTTATCATAACTAAATAATTTGCACTTTTATGCAAAACACCTCTTTTTAAATTTAAACTAAAATAATAAAAAAAGGGGGTTGCAAGAATCATCTCAAATTAAAATGGTTAATAATATAGGAAAATATCATTTTAACATAATAATTTTAAACTAAATTAAACCAAACTTCTTATGACAAAGAAAACTCTTAACAATTCGCCACAATTAAAGAGCACCAACTGTACCACTTTATGACATTTAATGGACTAAATTAATACCCAAGTCATGAGGCAAAAGAAGGGGGCCAGGAAACAGAACAGAAAACTGCTGACCGATGAGTATTATTATTTCGAAGGCATTGTTAATCATTGTAAATATGAGAACAATTAGTCCCCATTGAAATTAATTCGGACCGGATCTTGGGGGCAAATCTCTTGATCTTTAGGTGTCAAGATAATGTCTCAGTGGATTAGTCAAACCACCCTCCCCACTTCCTGTGAGCATTGAATAGATAAATTGTTGCCGCCTCCACGCTTTCGGCCCCACACTCCTAATCAATCTATTTAAGGAAGTTTGGCGCCATTCATCCCTTTCGTGATACTCTGATGCCTCTTGGTATATTCCTCATCATCCTCGTTCCTCCTCTTCTCCACGGGTTAAAATTTGTTATTGTGTGTAAACACTGTGAATGACGACAACGACAGCGCCGGATGAGGAGTCTGGGGGGCGAACGGGCTGGCGTTTCCGGACACGAAACATCAAAGGAAGAACAGGATTATTTTCCTGAGCAAATTAAATTTTGTATTTTGATTTTTTGCGGTAATTCCATTCATTGTAATATTTCCTTAATTTTTCACAGTCCAGGGGAGACGAGTTATTATATGCAATCTCCTCCCCACAACAACTTTCAAGTGAAATGGGGGAGTGGAAACATGATGGGGTAAACAAATAAGCCATCAGTCAAGCGGATAGCTGCTCTCTGTTAAGAATGGCAGGCTCTCTGCTGCCAGAAAGAGCAATAAATTTCAGTTTTTTTTCTGTTGCTGAATTTAACGAAAATTATGAAGAAAGGAGAGCTGCTCCTCCACTTGATTCTCAAGCTCCTTGTGTTCATTTAATTTCTTTAATTGTTCCAACCAGTCAGGCAGGCATCTGGAGCTCCCACAAGAATATTCACAATCCGGATTTTTATTCCATTATTGTTAATGGCTCAGTGTGCCGGCAAATTGCATGGGAATTCCAGGCTCAGCCAAGTGAAACCGAAATCTCAGCTCTTGACGAGAATCCTTCACCAGATTTACGCCATTTAGGCAAAGTGATGGGGAAGGAGAGTATATTTTATATGACGTTGTTGCCGCCGACGCTGCCGGTCGTTGGTGCAAGCTCAGCAAATTTCTCCAAATCATGGTCCTATTGTCGGTAATCGTTCATTCATGAAGCCGCAATTTTTCCGCATTGAATTAGGAGAAATGAAAAAATCAAATAAACAGTAAAAAGAAAGAAGTAGGAGGCGAATGGAAAGGGCTTTCATCACCACCACAACCCGGCCTCAATAAATGTACAACATGCAAAATTTGACATTAGAACCAGCGCGCCATCATCAATCTAAAGCACTTTTCTTTGAATCCTCGGTTTTATCCATCATTACCCACGGAGAGAGGAAAAAAGGACGGCTTTTTGAATGGCAAAAAAAAAATCGTACATATATAAAAAATCTTTTCATTCCAACCATACATCACTTCAAAGTTGAAAAAAGGCTTTATTGATAATGGAAGGGAATACTACTACGAACAAAATAATAGAGAGAGAAATGAAGAGTGGAATGAATGGAGAAGCCGTGCAAACTTAAAAAAGGATCTCTACAGAATTATTTAAACATAACACATTACAAATCGTCCTAATCAAATGATGCAAAGTGCGAAAGCTGTGATGCTTACTGAGGTGTCGTGAGTGGAGTGCCACCGAGCCTCATCACGGGCGGTGGCAGAGGCAGCGGCGAGGGTGGCGGTTCCTTGACTAGACTCCCACTGCAATAAGGTATAGGGAAACGCCAACCGTAAAGACTGTGAGTCAAAGAATTGTTTGTGTTTGTGAGCCGGGGAAAATTAGAGAAATAAAGAGAACAAGTGTTTGCTGTTAAACAGAACCAAGGTTGTTTCGTTGGGGAGACACAACAGAATCACGAGGAATGCTCATCTCTGTCCCTTTGGGTACACACATCTTGAAATTGGTTTTACTCAAGTTAAAATTGTGTTTATTGTCAAAGGGAAATCAATAAAGTTTTACTACTTTATTTAAACATTCGATAAGATTGGATAAAAACAGGTGCACATTGGTATGAAGATGGAGTGCTCATTAGAACTGTTATTTATTTCATTATTAAGTTAACTGTGCAATAATGAAGAGAATTACAATGCAATATACAAGATTTATTTTCTAAAAGTACAGACATTTAAAAAAGGAAATATTATGGAAAATCATTTTCTATAAATTTAATGTTTAAGATATAACTTGTTTTAGAACGAATAGTTTATTAAAAGTGCACTTAAGAGACGAGTCCTTTTATGAACAAAACCAGTGTTAGAAATGTGTCTTGGGTTAAAGTAGGAAAACAAGGTTGAGTTTAATTAAAAAATCACGATTCTCACCTGCCAAGTTTCGCCTGTTCATCGTCTAAATCAGAGGGACTTCGTTTCGTCTTTCTCGTCAAAGTTGCCAATATCCCTGTTCGTTTCGTAACGCAGCACAAAAAGTCGATAATCAGGAGGGCAATTAAGACGGCTCCAACAGCGATTCCGACAATCGCTCCCGACGACAAGATGGTTTCATCCACCCGAAGGACGACATCAGCTCCTAAAATTTGGTACAGAAAACATTACAACACATTTCTAAAATTCTACCGCACAGAAACCAACATGAAAAGACAAAAAGTGAACAGTGTCCAGTGACCAACAAAGCAAAAATATCGTGGTGAGAGGGTAAAAATGATGTTTTATACTATTTACAACAGTTTCGAATTGGAGAAAAAGCCAACAAAAGAATCATTTTTAGTAATACAATAAATATATATACAAATTATATAATTATATTATATCATGGCCGAAAGAAAGTGTATTAATTTTATTCCGAATTAAAAGAAAATCCAAACAAATAAAACGAAATTCACAATTTCCATTTGCCAGAGTTCTTATGTCCAGGGATTAGTTGTTTATATTCTAATTAATAACTAATATAAGTATAGTGATTTACAATCTTTTTATGTGTTTTGATGTAAATTAGGATTAAAATCCGTTTATTATTTGGAAAATTATTGAGAAAGCTTACAACTAAAGCCACATTTGGGAATTCGAAAGAAGAATTGGTTGGTTCTCAATTAGTTTAATAACATTTCAAAGCTCTTTACAAAACGTTGATTCATTTGTAAATATATTAAAAAAAGTATTTAAAATATCCAAATTAAATTTACAATTAGAAAATCATTAGTACCGCTGTGCGATAAGCATGTTAGGATGTTCATAATTTGATAATGAATTAAATTAATTTAGAACCTCAGGACCTTCTTTTGAATTCAAGGACTTTTACAAAATAAAGATAAAATGCAGTCAATTACCTGGTATGAATAATTACTAAGTTCAATTACCGTTAATTTGAGATGAAAAACCTTTATTTGTTTTACGTATTCCCTTAACTTTATTTAATTCTGGTATTTGTGTAATAAATTTTGTTATAAATACCAAGAAATTCGTCGGTAAATGTCGTTTGGCTGACTTATGCCTGTTTTTATTGTATACAGAACAGTGTATAATTTTGTTATGACAAAACACCAAGAGGATCCGTTTCATCCTTACGCCCACACAGTTTATTTCGGCAGTTTAGCTAGATTCTTCTTCCTTCCGTTTTTTTGTCGTGTTTAATTCGAAATATCAACAAAACAGGATTATTTCTATTCTTATTATTGTCTGATTTATTCATTTTTTATTTATTTATTTAGATGAATAACAAGATTCGCATTGTGATAATTTTTTTCTGGGCTATATACCAAAAGCAGGTCCTACCTATATTCTTTTTATTTTTATATTAATATACACATATCAAATTTCCTCTTCATTCAACAAACCCGTCGCACAATAAAAGAATCCTCGCCACAGTTCATCGAGCACAGATTACATTTTACAATCGATTGAGTGATTATCGCTATGGTTTTTTTTTATCTTTCAGCTATTGATTGATTTGATTGTTCATTTGAAGCTAGAAAATAACAGGTATACAAAATGCACATTGATTAACCGAAATACAGGCAAATTCCAAAAGCGTTTTTCAAACAGAATCTCTCTCTCTCTCTGGTTTGAGATAAATTTGCCTAATTAATTACTAACTAATCGTATCAACGACACTGTCTAATGGTTGGTCCGTAGACTAGAGACACATCGTGATTTATGCGGCTTAACAGTAAACTCTCAACTAATTATATTTACATCCCTTGCATTATCCGTGTTGTAATAAATCAAGGGGTTGATATTATGAATTTGTTGTTTTTTGTTATAAAAAGTCAATTTGTTAACAATATAATTGGGATTTACATTTGATTTATGCTTTTCCAATTATGCGATTTGGCTTTTAATTTTTTAAATCAATCAACAGATGCTTAATTAAATAAAATTTCCATTAATAAATAATGAACAAATAAACTTCAACAGCATATAATTATTATGTGAACTACAATTTTATAATTATTCATGTGAATTGCGATAAAATATCAGTCTTTAACATTTAAAGTAGTCATTTTGGAAATGCTCCATATTTTAAGTGATTGGTATTATTAGACACTGTGTGCACCAGTAGTCTGTATGATGAGTTGTTAATATTTATAAACTTCATAGAATTTCACTTCCTTAATCTCAGAAATTATTTTAAAAATTAAAATTATTATTTTATCTACATTATAAATATTTATTGTGAAACTTAAAAATCCAATTGTTATCATTTCGAACAATATTATTGTTATTTTGTTATTATATTTAATATTATTATAAAAGTATAATTACAAAACAACAATTTCACTTTCTAATATAATTTAATGAATATTCAATTGTATTTAAGAATTTCTTATATGAATACAATCATTAACATACTTGAAGCTCATGCCTAATGATGCCTTGGATGATTTTATTGCGTTTAAAGATGAATTAAATTAGAATTAGAAAAAATGTGTATTTACAATTCTTGGAAGGAACAACCCAAATCGCATAATTACGAAAAGCTCGACCGAAAAAACAGTGACCAAAACCGATTTCAACAAATGGTCTCCTCGTCGGGTTGAATTTGTTGCAGTCCTGTAGAAAATCCGATGAAATGCGTCTGGCAGAGGATGACAAAAGCGGTGAGTGCCAGTAAAGCGCCAGGTGACCACAGTCCGCCCAATCTGGTCGTCCCGTTATAATAATTACCTAAAACATACGTACGAAACACACATACCCATGATGTTGACAAATTTTCCACATTAGCAATTATAAAAAAAACGGTCTAAACAAATTGGCGCGTATTAATTTCGGTAAACTTGGTAACTGGCTACACATTCGCGCACAAAACTTGGTTATTAATTAATTAGAGAGATGCCACAATGAAACTGACACATTTCCTAGATATGTATGAGAAATTACAAAACGAAAGTAAGAGCGAGAACAAACGACTTTTAGAGATGATTTTTGGCGCAACATCAAAGAATACTGCTAAACAAACGAAATATTAATATGGGTTGTATAAATATAGATTTATCTTACATAGGAACATTACTCTACAACAGATACGACAAGGATTAAGGGCATTGTGTGTCTGTGCAAATGAGTTTTCATTATCCATTTGCAATTAACGCGAATTTCAAATTGTTTTCCAAAACTATGCCACTCACATTATTAATGGATTTCAATTTGAATCTCATTACTCATTAACCCAATAAAAACATGTTGATTGATCCATCGGACCAATTGAATTTTCTACTTCAACCGATGACGGGCACTCACGCACTTGCTTGTTTATACTCCCTCACCACCAGTGCGTCATTATTAGGGTTTTATTACGATCGAAAACAAAAACATTAAAACGAAAAAAAAAACCAAATAAAGAATTAATTTCTACCAACTTTTATTGATTCAAATTCTCTCTGTTAAAAAGATTCATTACATAGTCGCTATCTAATTAATAATTCTATAAATACGGCTATAAAAATAATGTAAAATTATTCGTTATAAATTATGTACGTTTGGGCGACTTATAATTATGTAATACGTTGAGACATACAGGTAAATGCAAATTAATGTTTAACATTCTACTTAATCATAACACAAATCAAATACAATTTGGCATATAATTTATAAAAAATGATTCATATAAAAATAATTGACAAAATGTAGGCTACACAAAAATATGTTTACATTGATCATTCCGTAAATTTCTTTAATCATAAAAAAAAACTGTTATAAAAAATAAAAGGACACCACACGGTCAAAAGCGACGAATATAAGACACATTGACATTAAATCAATCACTAGACACTACAAAAACAAAATCATCGTCATGAATACAGCGAATAATTTGGTCCACGGCAACGCCATCTGGCGGTTGGATGCGGAGACAAAACTCGCCTCATACAGCAATGGATCGATAGAATTTTGGGCTGACTCACCTCGGGCCGTCTTTAGCAGAAGGTTCATAGGCGCCGAAAAGCCCATGGCATTGTGCGCCCTCAGTTCGATCCTGTAATAAGTTCCCGCCTTCAGATCGTTCATGTCGTAGTGTGTGGTCTCAGTGGAGTGCACATCCTTGGTAACGCACAAGTGATCAAACTCACTCCATGCTCCATTTACTTTGACTCCCTATTCAAAGAAAATCATAAAACCAAATTATCATTCTATTCTAATCTACTTCATATTTTAAGGACAAATTCTTTAAAAACTTATAAATGAAAACTTACCGGACAATATCTAACTTGATAAGAGTCAATAAGCTCGCCATTGTCAGCAGGAACGTTCCACCTGAGTTCAAAGTGATCTGCATACGGAGAAATAACAATAGGATCTGAGCCGTCTTCAGAAGTGTCTTCGATAGGACTGTGTAATGTTCTAGGTACTTCGGGTGCAGATCTTTTCGGTGTACCTTGAAGCCGATAAGCACCCCAGGGTCCTAAGCCTCTCAGATTTCGAGCAGCGAATCGGAAATTGTAGCTGGTTTGAGGCATAAGTCCTTCAACAATGTAAGGACTATCTGGGGACCATGTCCTGTTAAAAGCGTTATTCCAATCTCGATCCCTTTCATATACCCATTGAACCGAATACGCTTTGATAGGCATTCCAGGATCTGCTGGAGGTGGCATAATTTCAAATGTGACTGTTGTAGCTGTTACTACCTTGGGAATAGCTTGAGGAACCGCACCAGGAATATGTCCCTCTTTCAGTTCCATTATATGTTCTGCCCTACCATACCTATTACTAGCTATGCACCTGTAGGACCTGAAATAAGATGGTCCTCGTGGTGTGATCAATAGATCCGATCGTGGTCCTTGGCTTTCAATCTTAAAACTAACATCAAACAGATCCTGAATAAGCCTATCGTCCCTCCTCCATTCAATGGTGGCATTGGGAATACTTTGAGCTAAGCAACTCAAATTGGCTCTTCGCTCTTCCCAAGTGTACACTGGTGGAAGATTCTTCATGTGATCAAAGTTGGGCGGGAATTCAACTGCGATATGTCCCACCTTGTATGCGGTATCTCCCTTATTCCTAGCTACACATTCGTAGAGTCCATCGTCGGGTCGAACTAACTTTGTAATTGTCAAAATTCCCTGTGCTTCTCCTAGATCATCATTAAAATCTTGGTCTAAGATGACTCTATCGTCATTAGCTTGTGGCCCTGGGGTCAGTTCTTCTTGGGAACCCCACCTTCTAAATGTGATATATGGTGGAGGTCTTCCTGTCGCTTTACACCTTAATGTGGCCTCTTCTTCTACACCTCTGGTGATATTAATCAATTCGTAGATTTTGGGAACAACCAGTACATTGAGAAGCATTTGAGATTCGTGCACTCCAGCTGCATTTGTAGCTATACACTTATAGCTTCCGTAGTCCTCTTTGATTACTCGAAGAATGTTCATTTGTCCAGTGATTTTGTTTATATTAAACCTGTCCTCATTCTCCAAATTCTGTTGGTCAATCGCTCTAACCCAGGTGTACTCAGGAACTGGTTTGCCAGTGGCATTACAAATAATTGAGAAACTCTGCCCCTCCACAGCCTCAATTACTTTTGGCAAGTCTAGAACATGCGGTTTTACTTGCACTTCAACACGAATATTTCTCTCGACAAGTTCTCCTGTGTCAATCACCACAGCCCGACAAGTATAAATGCCATCGTCAGACTCCTCCACATTCCTTATCCTTAATCCATGTGTCTCGATGACGTATCGGTCTCCGGATGTCAACTGTAGAATGGGGAATAATTGATAAATAAATAGAACAAACAGCTCCCCTGGTGAGAGCCAATATTTGCCATTCTATTATCGTCAACACCTGGACTTTAATTAAAAATTTTAATTAAGAGTTTCGTACAATCGATAATAATTAAGTCAATATTGTCTCTCTTCTCTAGCCCGGCCCATGGAAGCTGTGTCAACATAGGACGAGAGGAGTCAAGTTTGCTTTCGTCACTTACCGTGTCTCCGTTCCGAAGCCAATCCACTTTCGGTGAGGGACTGGCTGACACTTCACACCTGACCGTAAAGTCAGATCCTTGAATTGGGTACTGATTAAGGGGCGCGTCTTTCCACGTTATCGGAACTTTTAATTGGAACCAGAAGCCCGCCAGTGTTGAGAAATAACCGGTTGCAAAAATAATAATAAAAGGAACAGAAAATTAATTTCCATAAATTCTCAAGTATCAGAGGAAAGAACATCTTCATTATGGGGGATAATTGAATTTCGCCATTAAATAATCATGGTTGCTTTTTAGTTCAAGAACCACACACACAGGAAATGCACTACGGATTAAATTAGTTACATCAAAGCAGATATATAAATTATTTTATTATAAATTTCAGCAAAAACTTGTATTTCATTAAAATCATTGCATAAATATCTGAAAAATTGCTCATTATTTAAGAAACAACACATTTAATTTAACCCTACGTTGTAATGACCCACTGTGCAAATAGTGCCTCTTTTACACATTTTCTACATAGTTCATATAAAGTGATTATCCCAAGTTCTGTCAACAACTTTATAATAATCTCATTACTCGCGTTTTACGCTCAGAGAATCTTCAACATCACTCCACTACTGTTTAAGGTTTCCCTTCCATTCTTGAACAAACCAATTTTAATAAGATCTTATCTTTTTCTTAAACTGGGTTTAATTATAACGAGTTTTACCGAAATGAACCAGAAAATGTTTGCCAGTAGTATATTGTTCTAACTGAAATTCGCGAACTGCAGATAAATGCATTTCTTACGAGTGTGGTTTCGTCGTTTTAATTACATTTGTGTCCCAAAAACTAAAGAGCAACGCTCTATGATTATGACAAAGGAAATGGGGAAAGTTTATTTTTTTAGTTGGGGAGGAAGCAGTTGTCTTTCGGAAAACAAAAGGCCAAGGGGTTGTTGTAATTCTGGCCAACTGCCAGGAATTTAATGAAATATGCTTACCGTATGTTTCAATTACAACGCTGGACGTTAGCAAGTTGTTGGTGTACGAAGCTGTACAAGTGTAGGTACCCGCCATACCTTCCG
>JXOV01033245.1:9482-40256 GCA_001014945.1 Clogmia albipunctata
ACAACAGTGGTAGTAGTAGCAGCCTTTTGAGACGGGCTTTGGTGAACGTGGAGAACAGCCTAATGCTGATCCCTCCAGTGAAGACTAGTGACAATAATATTCTGAATAGTAATAATTGTGTGGACAAAGTAGTGCCGAAGACAAAGAACTTTTTTAATAATTGTCGTGAGAGTGAGGAAAGAGTGGAATCATCTGTGTCTGTTAGTGAATCTCAGTGTGGTGTACAAAGGATGGAAGGGCATCATGATTCTAGTGGTAGTGTAAATAACAATAACAATTCGTTTGGAAGCAGCAACAAAAACCATCAAATCTCATCAGCATCGTCATCGGTAGCGTATTCTACTTCATCTTCGCCGTCCTCATCAGCGTCCTCGTCCCTGTCCACGTCGCCCACGGTCCAGCAGATGGCGGCGGCGACCACGACAGCGGTCCCAGCAACCGAAATGGGGGACGACCACCGGAAAGTGGAGCCTTTGATTATTAATTTGAACAGGGAGCCGATTAGAACAGTTATTAAGTTGCAGCACGGGACGGGAGCGGCCAAAATAATAGACTCCTCCACATCGGCGACCCTTCTCTCCTCCTCCAAGATCACCATCAAGCCGATTCCGAAGCCAGAACCCGAGTCTGTAATAGTGAATCACTACAATGACCACTATTCGAATAATGAATCGAGATTGAAAAAGGCCATTGAATTTGAGGATGTCTCGGAGGTGCATCCAATTCTGAAGCTGCACATCAAGAAGAACCACCACCAGCACTATCAGGCGGAATCTCACGAGGAGAGTGGCAGCAGTAGTAGTAGTATTGTCCCAAAGTTGACCATCAGAGGCGCGACTAGTCTGAATAGTAGTATTAGCAATAATTCGAGCAGCACTGCGGAGAATGTGGTGCCAAAGTTGACGATTAAGAAGGACCACTTGCATCTACATCACCATCATCACCACCACCACCATAGTCACCATCACCAAAAACAGCAGAGAGACGCTTCGCCGGAGAGCGTAAAAATCACGGACGACGGCACCAAGATCAAGATTAAGAAGCTATTTGAGCCGCCCCTGCCAAAGTTGACCATCAAAACGACTCTGAACAGTGTGATTGACGGGGTGGGTGGATCAACTGGAGGAGAAGGTGATGGAGAGAGGAGTGTTGTGGTCTCTCCAATTCCCAAAGTGACCATCAAGCAGTGCAACACCAATCCCAGTAGTAATTTAAGCAGCATCAACAATAGTAGTAGCGTGATGATTAGTCCTAGTTCGTGTAGTAGCAGTAGTAGTATTAGTCCGACCTCCTCCACCGCCGCCACCGCCTCTTCCTTGTCCCCGTCGTCGACGCTTTCTATGGGGGGAGCGACAACTGAACATTTGACAGTGCCTAAATTAACGATTAAGGTTCCGACAGTGACGACGACAACAGCGCCGGACATTGAGACAATTCCAAAGCTGACTATCAAAACGGTGGCGGGGAAAAGCGACACCGAAGAGCAATCGTTTGAAATACTAAACAGTAACAATAACAATAATACCAACAGCCCAGAAGAGGAGCACCCAATTAAGAAGTTTATCGTGAAGATGGACCACCACCAGAAGAAGCATGACAGTGATACGACCACCCCATCGATTCCGAGGCTCACAATAAAGCCGGTCATCGCCAATCCAAAGACTTATGGTACAAATTTGAATGAATTTATCAGTAGCAGTAAATGTATTAGCAGTGTCCAGGCGCAAGGGGACCAGGGAACGGTGCCCAAAGTGACGATAAAGCCGATCCCAAAGCCGCCCGAGGTAGTGTCCACCGACGACGAGGAGAAGGAGAAAGAGGACCCGCCTGTGCCACTGGAAATATCCACGACGATTCTCTCGGATAAGACCAGTGGCCCTCAATCGCCGCGAATCATTCTGAAGATAAACAAGAACCAGAATAGTATTGTCTCGAACACGAGGGAGGTGGAGAACTATCACCATGTGCAGGAGCATAAAGTGAAGGAGGAGAACCTTTTGAAAAGGCGTCTAAAGCAAGATCTCTTCGCAAATAAGGAGCAGAAAAGGACCAAAGTGGAAGAGAAGATTGTAGCCGTAATCGACCTGGATGAAGAGGAAGACGAAGAAGAAGAAGAGGAGGAGGAAGACGATGATGTAATAGAAGTTATGAAAGATCCAACCGCCGAAATGGAAGAGGATCCCTTAGCAATAACAGAAGAAGCTAATCATGTCGAGCTGAAAGAGGTTATGTTGAAGCCAGAGGAGAATGGAACGATCAGACAAAGTCGCCCGGATTTGTTAATGGACTTAGACGCATCGACAAGTTCCGATTGCATGGTGGTGCTGTCCAAGTTGGACGTGCAAAAGAACGGCGAAATTGATTGCTTCCCAGAAGTGAACGCGGAGGATGAACCAAAAACGATAGTAAATGTGCCTGAAAATGAGAATTTAGACGATGAGGATAGTACAAGGAATTTAGATAAGGAAGCGGAATCGAAGGAAGATCAAATGGAGACTGAAACGCCAATAAAGAGACGGGGCAGAGGTCGGCCTAGGAAGACGCCCCTAGTTGAAAGGAAGGATGTTGAGGAGACACCGTTAGTATTCAAATCTCACATCAATGAATAAAAATTTAATCAATTTTTATTATTTGCAGGACGAGAAAGAAGAGAATGCTTCCGTCGAAGATCGCTCAACTAACTAAATCTATATCATCATTAATTCAAAATAGTAGTAAGTTTAAAATTGTAATTTTAGTAGACAATTTGTTTAATTCTTACATTTTGTAGTACCTTCAACAGAAGATGAAGATATGAAAACGCCAAAAATGAGCTTTGATAAATCGAAAAGAGGAGGCCTATCAAGAGGACGTGGAAGGGGTCGAGGTACTTCAAGAAGAGGTCGTGGATCATCATCATCCAGGAAACCATTCAACAAAGAGAGATACTTTAGGCAGAAAATGCTACAAGAAAGTATTTCAAATACTGCCGTCCAATTGTTTGAAGAGGATACCAGGATGAGTGCAGATATTCCAGTAACACCAAAGTAAGAATAATAGCTACTCGTATTAAAATAAAATTGCGTAAACTATTAAAATACTTCTCTTAAAATTTACCCCTTGCAAAGATTTGGATTACACTAGTATCAATCGGTCATATTTTAGTTATTTATTAGTTTATTGATTTATGATCGGGTCAGATAATGAAGAGTTTCTATCACTCAAATATTTTGACCTCATTTTTTATTGCAATTCAGGTGGTTATTAGAATCTTAAAACGATATTTAGCATTATAGTTAACTTATAATTTGCATTTTTTGTTAAAATTAGGTCATATAGATAATACTACATAGCAATTACAATTTAAAAGTCATTCTTTTATTCATTACACTCATTAAAATAATTGTTTTAACCATTAAAATAAATGAAACAATAATTATGTTAATTCAATTTCAGACAAGTGACATCAGTAGTCCAGCAGGATCTTCAGGATTCCGTGTCACAGCAGAGTTCGCATTTGAGTAGTGCCAGTGTGGCAATGGATAGTAATAATACAACGTCAACAACAACGAAGAAAAGAACCAAAATGGAAGTTATTGGAACAATGGAAGGGTGAGTTTAATTGGCTTTTATTACCTTCTAAAACATAAATTAAATACAAATTTATTGCAGAAAAACGGAGTTTACAGTGGACATGCTAGCGGAATATGATTGGCCTCCAGGAGTCGGTTGTTGTCCTAATAAAAACCGGGATACATACATGATTCAGGAGCAGATTGTGGAGTATTTGGGAGTGAAGAGTTTCAAACGGAAATATCCTGATTTAGAGCGTCGATGCGTTGAGATGGAGGAAAGAAATCACCTGATTGAGAAGGGACTGGTGACGGAAAAGATGTGTGACTTGGGAGTAACTGCTGTCTATGCTATGGACGTTTTAGACATTATGTACGATGATTTCCATGATAAATATGAGGAGTATAAACAATATCACAGGGAGAAGTTAGCGAAGGAGTTTAGTGCCAGGCAAAAAATGTCCAAGAGTGATGTTGGCCTAGGGGCACGGGAAAAGGCGATGAGAGCAGTGTCCGAATGGAATTCAGAAATGAATAAGTCGTAAGTATCCTATTATTATATTATAAAATCTTTACAATTTAGTACCCAAAGCTTCTTCTATAAAGCCCTTCATAATTACACACTGTTTAGTTATACATTATTCAATACTCGCAGTCAAGTACTAAAAATTATAGTTTTAGATCTTAGTAACTTAGAAGCAAATAAGTTTATTCTGTGTTCTTGTCTATAAATTTTAGAAGATCAAGATTCAGAAATAATCTAGATTTTTAAACTTAAGTTTTCATGGTTTCCAAATATGGTTTAACTGATCAATGGTAACACGAGAATATTAGTGCTACAGTGCACATTGATCAATTTCTGTGATATATTGAAAACTGAAACCGAAAATTCTATTCCATTGACAGCTTCTTTCTTTAATTGTGTTAGTTTAGACCTTAATTTCATATAAAACTGATTACAAAAACACAAAATTAAACACTCGTATCTTTTAGAATACTCATTTCATCCGTTTTGGTCCATAAACCATTTCCACACGTTGTTTAAATAACTAAATTATTTTAATTATGTAAAAATGACTTTTAAATTGTTACTATTCACGAAATATGAAGTAAAGCATAAGAAGAAAATGAATTACCAAATAAGGGTCTACACAGCACACGCATAATTTAGGAAAGTAGCTTTCAAGCGAATAGAATTTTTGGTTTAAATTTTCTATCGAAAAATGTATAATTACACAACGTTTAAATATGAACCACTTTCTAGAGGAAGCATTATCTAATAAAAAGTAAAGATCTGTCAATAGAATTTCAAAAAGGCTTTTTTTTAAATTCAAAACAATAATTTAAAATAATAAGACATAATTATTCTATTGATTAATTTTTATTATTTTTATTGCCAATTTATTCTTGTTATTTTTGGTAGCACATTAATATTGATTTTGAATGGCATTTAAATATAAAATTTATATTTTACAGACGCCTCGAGGAACGTCGCTTGTGTATGGATTTGCAGAGTTTTGTTGTCCAGGTGCCGGAAGCAAAGCGCAAGCACATGACAGTACCAGTACAAAAGCCATCCAATTATCCCTTAGCATTAGTACCATATCAATATAGCGATTATTATCACACTTATTCGCCTTTAGAGCTACAGTAAGTATTTTTGACTTGATTTTTCTTTTATTTCTGATTATTAAAATGTTTATTTCTTAAAGATGTTATCCAATAAATACGGTATTGCTCCAACCGGAGGAGATGAAGAGGAAAATGGCAGAGGCTAAGCTGAGAGGCGAAAACAGGATAACTGTCGACAGCTCATCTGACAGTTCATCGGATGACAGTGATTCTGATTCAAGTGACTGTGATTCAACGGTAATTTTAATAGATTATAATTCATGTTTATGGAATTTCTAATTTGTATTTAATAAATTAGCAGGACTCGAGTTCGGACAGTGATCTGGACGTTAGTGAAGAGGATCCGTGTTGTGTATGCTCAAAGTCCCAGTTCATTAATTCGCATAGCAAACCCGAGATGTTTGTTAAATGTATATCTTGTAAAAAGACCGGTAAGTGTTGATTTAATAATTATATTAATAGACCAGAGCAGAGTGGACTTACAAATATCTTAATCCATTTCAGCCCACCCAAGCTGTATAGAAATGTCCGACCATATGGCGAGACGAGTCCGACAGTATTTATGGCAGTGTATAGATTGTAAAACGTGCTATAAATGTCGGAAGAAAGACGACAAACAGAAGATGCTGTTTTGTGACCAATGTGACCGCAGTTTCCATATCTACTGCACCAAGCTCAATCAGGTTCCCGAAGGTAAGATACTTTTAATCATAGTTTGGAACTAGTTTAAGATAATTTAATCGGAATTTATAAGTTTTCGACGAAGTTTGGTTAGATATTTTTAAAAGAAACGTTTCTATCTTATTGATCAAAGTCATATTATTAATTTATTTATTTTTCTATAATAATTTGAAAAGTAAATTAACTAAACCCTAAATTGATAAAAAAAAGAGTATTTTAAATTTCGTTTAGAAATCAATTTAATGCATAATATCCTAATTAATAGTAGTTTACGTAACAGTAGGCAGTGAAGTACTTTGCCAGCCAAGTGAAAAAGTCGCTACATGATTATTACCTACAAGTTTATAAATTACGTTTTGTGCAATTCCGAAATGACAAAAAACCATTTTTTAAAAAAAATGCTATAATTATTAGGAATGGAATCAATATAACTTAATAAGTGAAATGAAATGGACGAAGTGGTTCAAGTTTGAACGTAATCAAGTAACAAATAATTTTTTTACGGACTTTTAAATTTTAGTGGTACAACGTATGTACCAGCCGGGTCGAAAGGGTTAAACAATATTCGAAAATATAATTAATAAAATGACGACTGAAACTAAAACTCAGAATTAGAAAAAATTATTTTAGAATTACCAACAAATATCAAATGCCAAAAAGGAACCATATGTTTTATTTATTTGCACAAAATTCTTCAAAAAATTCCATCTACAATGTTTAAGTTAAGAAAAAGTCTATTCGCGTCTCAAAAACCAAAAGTTCTCTACCGTTTAATATATCAACATGTTTCTAATCTGTGTGTCCAAGAAATCCATATTTATAATGGTTCGGATCTGAGTAGGAGAGATCGTATTCCTGAATTGTACCAAACGTCTACAAATATTCCTATGACCAAAATCAATTCGACATTTTTAACCACCCGTCTCTGTACGTGAGAGATTCCAACAATTACCATGCATCTGCATGGGGATATGGAGATAATGACGAAGACGAGAACTTGCTACTAGATTAGATGAAGATTAAAAACTTTTAATTATTTTTTATTAAAGAATGACGCCCCGCGAATAAGTATGTTTTACTGTTTAAATAACAACAACGGCAAAGTGCCACTTTACCGCACGCAAATTTTATTTAACTGAATCGTATAATGCGGATTTATTAATTATCTTTAAAAATTTAATGGAAAATTAATAATTATTACCGTCAAATGATGCCCTATGCTCCGAAAGGAGCGGTGTCTAGCCAAGGAAGCCTGACTGATCGTCAAATGAATCCATTTTTTATATCTTTTAAAATAAGTTTATTAGATAAAATTCATGTTCCGGCATAAAATTGACTACAAAGTTTGGAAGGTTTATTTTAATAAGATATTACTAACAATTTTAATTGAAATCTTTCTAGGTCGATGGCATTGTGACATCTGTTCAATATGTGCAACTTGTGGCTGCCGAAATCCAAATGGAACCAACGTAGAGCTTGGCAAGGAGGTGACAGGAGGGGGAGGAGGAGAGACCGTGCAGTGGTCGCACGAGTATCGAGTAAATGATGTGACAAAATTGAGAGAGCATTTTGCCATGTTCTGCATCCGATGTAAACCAAATCGATTAAAGGAGAATAGCCCATCGTCAAGTAGTCAGAGTAAATTATAGTGAAAGGAGTTTCGCTCGCCTAAGGACCGACAAATGAAGAGGAATATTGGGCGAGAAAAGAAAAAGTGTAGTCCGCGGTGTAATTTTAATTTATTTAAAAGCAGGTAAATCATAATTTGCCTTAAATATTCAATTTAATTTATCAGGTATGTCCGAGAGAAAGGTAGGGAGGGAGGAGAGAGGTCGAGTTATAAATGTTTGTGTCCCAGTCAAGCTGTAATTATTATAATTGTTTAGCGTAAGGGTTTGATAATTTGGAAAACAAATCGTATTTCTTTTGTCTTGTAATATATTTAAAAGTACTGGAATTAAGTTCACACATTTTGTTGTTGTTTGTACTAACAAATCGAATAATTTGTTAATTAGTTTCCATTTTCTCTAACATCTTGTGTTTATTTTTTAAAAGCTATATATGGATTTAGTATAAATTTAAATTAATGATAGTCCAGAGAGAGAGAATGATATTTTTCTAAAAGTAAAACTGTCCTGAAAATGTAAGAATGTGCGAAGTAATGAATTATATAAATAATTGAATAGTTTTTATTTTACATTTATTTTGGTAATTATACATTTAAATAAGTTTATATAAAAAGAAATCCTTATAAGGATTAGAAAGGAAAAAATTATATGCATTAAATTGTATTGAAATGTTTTTATATATTATCTATAACTAAATATATATATATATTAATTAAATAAGGCTAGGAATGATTACTATTTGTATTTGAAACTTAACTCGACAGAATCTAGATTATAAGGAGGAAAACAATTGTAGAAAGTTATTTATCGGTCACTAATTTTAGTAATTAACTAATTTAATTAAGTAAAAAAGTGAAAAGATTGAAAACTACTTTAATTAACTATTATTATTACTGATTAAGTGATAATAAAAGAAATCAAATTATACAACAATTTGTTTTATTTCGAAATAATTGAGAAAAAATACATTTCAGTACAACAACGGTGTTTCCTTAGTTGGGAGTGAAATTACATTTTTTAAAACTAGAAAATTTTTCTATTACTACTTATCCCTTTATTTAATAACAAAAACCGATTATTCTCAAAAATACGATTTATTTTTAAGGTTACTAATAACGACAATCAGCTAAACATACAATTTTAATTTTGCCAACATTATTAAAATTTGAACAATCATTTTCTTCCAACAATATTTTAAATAAATTTATACTTTGAACTCACGTATATATTACAGAATTAAACTTTAATCGTGCCGAATTCCATTTATCGAAAGAAAGGTGAAATTGTTACAGAGACCATAAACAGGAACAGCTGTAAAAGACAGTTTAACGTTGCGCTTTAACTCGGTGCCCGAATTATTTGTTGTGCTATTTATGATAACATCATCTTGAGTATCTTCACTGCGAGTTGCCTTGAACGAGTTTAAGGTTTCTACAATGAAACTAGGAAAATTGGGCAGACTCCTGGTCAAATGAACGTGGTAGAAAACTTTCAGGTAAACGGTGGGTGTAGCTGTTGTCGAGAATTTCCTCTTGTAGTTGTATTTTTCACAATTCTCCTTGTCGATCAATTGTCCATTATCCTTTGGATATCCCTCTAATAGTTTATTCACCAAATAATCCAGTATATGTAAAAATACACTACTATCAAATGAAAACTTGTTCTCCTCATCCGGTAAATATAGATCTTCAGGACTGCTCGCGTAAGTGTAGTAGCAATGCCAATCTATAATTTAATTTCTATGATCAGAATTGAATTTATTTAAACGATTATTTAAATATACCTTTTCTAGATGAAACATTACAAACAATAGCAGCACAATTATTTTCATAATTCCATCGCCTTCGAATCGAGATTGTAAATCCGTCTATAGAAAATCCGGTCTCCTCATCTAAAATGAAAGAAAATAATTGTGTAATATTTTACGAGTGAGTTTAATATTGGGTTTATCCAAAAGTAACTAATAAAAATTTACTAAAAAGAAAGAATCTCAACAATGAAGCTGAATGTTTAACAAAGCATTGAAATTGTTTTGCCCCAAAAAAAAGTTGTAACATTTTACATTAAAAATTCCCAACATTGAAGCATTTTTGTTAGTCTGAACTTAACCGCTGCAATATTGCGATTTATCCACTTTAAACCATTTTCTTTTGAATGTAATGGAAAATCAAGATTAGGATATTCCTCAACAATTGATTTAAGAACTTGAAGTAGGAATTCGTGAAATTATCGTGAACATACTCGTACAACCGCAAATGTACGAATTTATCTTCACTAAATCATAAATATGGTATGGTCCTGAAGCATAGTCGTTGCGATCATTTCATTTTAATTGAGTTGTAGTTCATGAAATACATTCCTTTATACCATAAAAAATTCAATTCCTGTAAGGAACTTGGACAGTCTCAACCACAACCAACGTTTTTCAAAAGCGTCGGGATGTATAAAAAAAAGTATAGAAATGAATAATGATAAACAGGATTTGATCCCAAACCTCCAAGGAGGCAACGATGTGCGCTACTACTCTACCATAAAGTCGGCTCTATACCATTTATTGATTTTTTTTAAATACTCGATTTTTCAAATCCAAATTAAGACTCTCATTGGAAAACCCTGAATTTAAATAAATGTGAAAATTGAATTAAATGCTCCTAGGTATTTTAAAAATTCCTTAGATTAACTTACACTCGAAATTATCGTTGTGTTTATGGACCCACACCTGCCACTCCACCAAAGACTGTCGGGGCAAGGATTTGACTATAACATAATCGATAATGGCATTCGTTGTGCATTGTTCCCATTCTTTGCGGGCTATTTTAACGTTGTTAACATCGGTTAAGAAGCAGGTGCCTTGAACGACATCTCTCAACTCTCCATGGGCATTCATTGCCCGGGCTATTCTCTTCATGTGCCTCAGACTCAGTTTACATTGTGGAATAATTCCTCCTTCGATTACCTGAAATAAAGAAATTAAAATTTTGTATGAAAGGTAAGATTTTTGACATGATTATCAGTTTAGTAATGCGTAACTTTTTTACTAGTAAAAATTTTGAATTTTTTTACTAGTAAAAAAAAGGTTTCTTCGTGTATTTTAAAGAGGATGGTAAAAACTTAGATGCCCGGCACGGATGTAAAATTTGTCGTTTCTAACTCAGAAACGATGAAAAACGTTTTACCAACGCCTAGTATTTCACACTCGTTTCCTTGTTGAAAAAAAAAGATTTTACACAAATAACTATTTGGAAATTACCTGCATCGTTCCAGGAATTAGAGGAATTTGTCCTGAAATGTAGATTAAATCCCCAACTTTGATGGACTGGCTGTAAGGTCCAATATTGGCGGGGGCCCAATGAGATATCCCTTGGACATGCATTGTCTGTCGCTTAATTTCATATTCATCATCTTTCACTTTTAAACTGTTGTCTAAAACATTGCTGCTATTATTATTAGAAAATGCTAAAGCGTCCAAGACAATAGGGCAAGTCTTTGGCAAAGGGATTCCAACACAGACTCTGATCGGCGGAAGGGGGAAATTAAGCCATGACAAATAAACATTATTTATCATCGGGTATTCTTCCATATTAGATACATATAAATTTATTGACACCAAATCCCGCATTGAGTTATTGTTCTCCGTTAAATTATCTGAAAAATTAAATTAAAAAAGTTAAAGACATTCTTTCATTAGGATAATTATTCTTAAACTAATTCAATTAAATATGTAAATGAAGTGAATTAAATTAGTGATTCACAAGAGATTTTAATAGATATTTTTTGCGCGCACTCCATTTACCCACGGCGTAGTAAAATCATTAAGGTTCAATAGATTGAATTGAATTAAATTTTGCTCAGATAAAAAAAACTTGAAAATCGTAAACTGTTTCCAATGCAATTTGCTAATCGAAGAGCATTACTTGATTAACATTTGAATGTCTTTCACTGAATTTGATTTACCTTGCAGAGATTGAAGCGCCGAATTTAAAGCCATTTCAAGATTGGTTCCAAAACCTTGAATTCCACCCAACCAAAGCCAGCCAACGTTGCTTTTAACTGCATTCGGCTTATTTTGAGGCATTGGTATTTCGTCCGAGTCTTCCATATTTGCTATACTCTTGGCAAATGTATTCGGGGTTAATTGTAACTCTACTGGACTTTGGTTCTGAAAATCGTAACCCGATTTCTCCTCCATTAGGCTCTCCTCGAATATATCCTCTATGTAGTCTAAACTATGTTTCACATTATTTTGATTTTCTGGCGTTGATTTGTCGACTAGCTTCAATTTTAAAAAGTTTATATAACCCACTTGGTCCGAGTTACTAATCACTTTTTGGGTACTTTCTCTGTAATTAATTAAAATTAGTAATTTTTATCAAATAATGTTGTTTAAATATTATATCTTACACACTAATTCTCTTCTTATAAAGAGGACAATCCAGGGTGAAAGATTCATATTCGCCTCCTTCTCCACAAACGTTTAGACCGAATTTCTCGTTCATTTTTATCAGGTGGGGTTGCATTTCTTGAATCGATAGTCCTAAGTGACTGGGGACTAGTCCCAGAGAAGCTACCTTGAAATTATTACTCAATTAATACATTTATCAAATAATAGCAAATAAAATCAATAAGATCCTTCCGCTATAAAAAATATATCTTAAATATTTAATTTTAATACAGTATAACCTCCTTATTCGTGAATAAAAATTTAAAACCAATCCCTTTATTTGATGCTAAAAATTTAATTATTCGCGTATTTAATCTGAATGTACGTACTAAATCATATTAATAAAAAAAATAAAAATCATTAGAATAACTATTTCAATATGAAAATTGAAAACACTCAAATTTCTTTAACCCATTGTCGTGACCATAATATCATAAATAGTCAATACCGTTAAAATTTATATGGAAAAAATTATTTTAAATACATATTTCTATGATTTTTTATCGCCTTAAAACGTATTCTGTATAAAATGGCAGATTATTGGCTGAATGAAAGACGAAAAGGTCCAACTAATTTGTATAAAGTTTACACAAAACGAAAGATGAAACGGAGAACCGTTTCTTCTTCACGGCGAATCCCTTAGTAAATACCATAAACGCGATATTTTTGCGGAATTTAACCCCCTCAAATAAAGAAGTTCTACTGTTTTAATATAGTACAAACAAATAATTCATTTTATAAATGCCCATTTATGAGATATTAATTGAAAAAGTAATTTTTTTTTCTTTTTTGAATTTTCGATGTAATGATGAATTGTTACATTGTAAAGTTATTTTTTATATTCAAATCAAAATTAAAAAGATCTATGCATTATTTAAAACGGAAAGAACTTTGAAAACTAAATAATCTAACTTTACTTTTATAATGATGGCATGCATTTTGCTATCAATCATCTCCTGGAGCAGCTCTTTTTGGTCGCGCCGCCACAGGTAGGCTAAGGTGACTAAGTTCAACCGACTACAGACATTCTCTACACGAACCCGCTGATAATCGGACAGAATTGCGCCGACGGCAATTGCCTCGAAGTCTATCTGATCCTAGAACAAATTTAACTTGGTTAATCTGCATGCATTGCATTTGCTCGAACATCTACCTTCACTTCGGAGAGAAGATCGTAGAGGTCCTCCACCTCGTCGCTGCCATTGGGAACGTAGTGTTTGTCTGTTTGATTTGATTCGCCTCGTGTCTCTTTCCTAAACAGGGGCAATTCCATCGCCTGGGCAATGTACTCAATGCCCATATGTCCCACGGTTTGGTACATGTAACTGTCCAGTTCATCTTAAAATAAATCGCCATAACAAATTTTATTGCGGACATAAATTAAGAATTATTTTACCTTTCCCCTTGGGATATAAATTGGCCAGAGCTACAATTTCATGGCCCTCGGCGACACACTGCATCATGTTATAGCAGCTATCTTTGCCGCCGCTCACCAAAGAAACGACACGCATCTTTATTGTGGTTCAGTTTGGCACTCAAATTTGGTTTTATTGACAAGAACTCTTCTTTCCTGGAATGAAAATCCACAAACACAATTAGCCTAGTCGATTATCTATTCGGAAATTTATAACAAGATGATAAGAATTTACAATTTCATTAAATTGGCACAATTCCAGTCCCCCGCCCAAAACATAATAAAATAAACGAAAGAAAAATAGAGAGATAAAGGCGGTCTCAACAATCAATCAATCTTGACAAATAGACTAGTGTGCTTTATTAAAAGTGATCATTATCAGTATCACGGCTCGGATTATTTCATCTATTAGCAGTATCAAAGTATCCTATACTGCCTCGAGAATGCACGTGTGGACAAAAACTTGTTTTGAATTGAATGCAGCGGATTGTTTTCATTAGATTTTGTGACGGTTTTTTGGTATGTTACGACATACTAAGCAAAATTTAGGTTAAATATTCTACTTTCAATTAATGCTGCGAGCTTGTGACTCAGAGATTTATCTTTTTGTTTATTGGTGTTTTGGTTTTTTCTCATTTCAATTCCGCCAACCGTTTTTTTTTCGTCCGTGCTCAAGTCCATATTTTAGATAGGCATACAAATAGAGAATTTGAATAAAATTAGCGAAATACAAAAATAAAATCCACAATCGTCGTAACATGTGATTTCTGATTATTAGCATTTCAACCCCAACTGATTCTAATTTAATTAGGTTGGCGAAAAAGTCTCTAATCTTCTCTCCAATTCTACTGTAACGAAACAATTTTTAAAACCCAGATATTTTAATGCAAATCTAACTTTAAGATGGGTTTTATAACAGACCATATTTACGTAAATTATTATTTCGATGGGGATAAGTGCTATAATATCTAATCATTACTTGCAAATAAACAGATTATTTATCACTTGATTAATACGCAATAAATCTGATTTTTTATGGGGATAATATAATCAATTGTTCTGAAGATTATTCTTCAATAATTAATGGAAATATTCGATATACATAAATGGTGATAGCCGAAATAGATAATAAAGAGATTAAAATATCATATTATTGATGTTTTCACTGTCCAAATCGTTCGATTTGTTAAACACATGTTGTTATCGTACAAATAGATAAATAAATGAAAATAGAATCCTTTGAAATTCTTACAATCTTTGCACATACACCAGTAATTCAAGTTATCACAGAGAAACCACTAGTTGGAAAATATATAATATCAAAGGAAAAGTACTTGATATTTAGACACCACACAATATTTTAGACACACGTTCGCCTTGATACCAAAACAACTCAAGCAACACACGAAACTCTTTTGTTTATGGGGGATTACAAAACTTTGTGCTTTGATGTTTTTGCTGATAGTGTTTAAATTCCACAGTTGCACTTTTTGCGATTCTATTTAAATCACTCGCGCGCTCTTATCGAATATGGTAGATAGACCCTCTACCAATTACCGCATCTAATAAAAGTCTGACTCCACATTTTGTTGGACAATGTTCTTAAATAACAAACGCAACGCAAATAAAATAGTCCGCACAGCTGACTGGATTGAAACTGCAAACAAGTAAAGACTTTCCCTCTCAGCGCGCGCCGCGGACACAGATAATTCTGATCGGTTGCCCGCCCGCCATTCACCTGCGGATTCGGTAATTCTCAATTACAGTATATTTTTAACCACACTGCGCCAACAACAATACAATTCGCGGGCTTGAATTATTTTAATCTTCCATAATAGAGGAAAATCTGGGACACTCGGAAAATATTGAAACAAAAGGACTAAAAATATAGGGATTCGAAATAAAATCAATCACACTGAACAAATTTGAACCTAATTTCACTTAAAACGTATATACCTTCTTCATACTACTCAATTCACAACAATTATTTTAAGATTCTCCATTAGCCACAAACTTTTTCTGTGAAAAACAAAAATTTTCTTCACTCTTGCGAAATGTCAGATTCGTTGTTTGTTATTCGGACAGTTTTCCGTTGGTTGGAAAGAGAGGGAAGAAACCATGTGGTTGAAAACAACAAAAAACAATTTTTGTAATCAAATTTATTGAAAAATGAGTGATTCCGGTCTGAATACGGTGTCTGCATTTGGGTTCTACAAGAAGCCCAAGACGAAGACCCTGGCGGAGAAAATGGATGCCAGGAATAAGCAAATCAAGAAGAAATTCAATGGACTGTGCAATAAAAAGAAAAAGCCCAGGAAATTGTCCCTGAAAAAGAAATTGGAACAATCAAATGGTGTGGAAGATTGGTCGGTTCGTCGTATGGACATTAATGATCTTGCCAATGGATCTTCCAGTTCAAAAACTGCAAGCAATGAAGAGGATAGTCGAATTGCCGGCAAAAAACTGTTCCAATGGGTTCTCCAACCCAATGATGTGGACACAGTGATGAGGTAAGGAGGATTAACAATATATATTAATCTAAATATAGCAGAACATAAAAATTTGTTATAATATTCCTTTTATTTTAATAAAAATTAGTTTATGATTCATATATCATATCACAATATTTTAAGGTTAATTAGATAAGTTTGTTTAATATATTAAAAAATATAAAAGAAATTATAATAAAGATGGAAATTTAATTTTATCTTTTGTAATTCCAGCAAGTACTGGGAGAAGAAGCCTTTTAATGTCCAGCGAAGCAATCCTTCTTACTATTCAAAATTGTTATCGATGAGGGAGATAATACAGGCTTTCCAAGAACAGAGGATTGAGTACACCACAAACGTGGACGTTACTTTGTACCAAAACGATAAGCGAGAAACACTAAATCCATCTGGACGAGCAATTTCCAGTGATGTTTGGAATTTTTACAACGACGGTTGCAGTATTCGGTTTTTGAATCCGCATTTATTTTTCCCCGAAGTCTGCAAATTGACCACCACTTTACAGGAGTATTTCCATTGTATGGTTGGAGCAAATGTCTATTTGACCCCTCCAAATAGCCAGGGATTCGCTCCTCATTACGACGACATTGAGGCGTTTGTTTTGCAAATTGAAGGAAAGAAAAGATGGCGAGTTTACGCTCCATTGTCAAATGAAGAAAAACTGCCTCGAGAATCGTCCCGAAATTTCACTGAAAATGAAGTGGGAAGTCCCATATTGGACATGGTCTTGGAACCAGGCGATTTACTGTATTTTCCCAGAGGATTTATCCATCAGGCGAATACAATCGAAGGACGTCATTCGTTACATCTAACTCTCAGTATGTACCAGAAGAATTCATGGGCTGATTTACTTGAAATCCTTCTTCCGAACGCCTTAAAATCCGCTATTGCCGAAAATGTGGAGCTTCGACAAGGGATCCCCTTAAATTTGAATCAAACTTTCGGGACGTCCTACTATAATTTAGGAGAAACTCCAACTAGAAGTCAGATGATAACTAAAATTCAGAATTTATGTGAAAAGGTTTTGGAACAGCTTCCAATTGACGATGCCGTTGATCAGTTGGCGAAAAAGTTCCAACATGATGCCCTGCCGCCAATATTAAGCGATGCTGAGGAAAAGAAAAGTGCTCAGAAGCAGAAGTTTAATAGTAAAAAAGGAAGAATTTTAACTGAAACTCCAGACTTTTCAGTTTTAACTAAATTCCGCCTCCTTCGAGCGAATATTGTGAGGCTTTTACACGAGGAAGATGAGTTCCGACTTTATTACCACCTGGATAATTCTAAATATTATCACGAGTATGAGCCAGTATTCCTGGAAATTGATCCTGAAATGACTGAAGCTGTAATTGCTCTAATTAATTCGTATCCAGAGTACATAAGTCCCAAGAAAGCAGGCCTGGACGATCCTAAAGAATGTCTGAATGTGTTTACGGAACTGTGGAATCGAGGTCTGCTGGTGGTTAAAAATGTATCATCTAATCAATAATTTGTAGAATTTATGATTGATTTCAATAAAAAAAAATATTGACACGTTTGACTTTGTTTGTCAAAGTAACCTGCGAATTGACAATGTATTTTCACTTTCAGGGGGAGGTGGGCGAAAAGTGTTGGTGTTTTGCAAAACAATATGGGCTAGAAAAATTATAAATAATGGCATTAAATCGGAAAAGATGTATCCTGTTGAAATTCATTTTCGAAATTATAATTCGTATTGCTTTAATCGCCCTATTTTTGTAAGAAAAACAATCCATATTGCGAATTTGTTTTAATATTTTCTTCGTTGTAGGAAATTGGAAAATCTAGAGCCATTCAAGCGGAAAATCCATCAAGATGAAATATGGCTGTATAGGAATCCCATCACACAAGACTATGTTCCTGTTAGATACTTATGGTTAATCGTTATTTTCATTCCAATTTTCGGGTTTGTGATTCATTTTGTCATATCCAAGGATAAACTAGATCTCATTCAGGCTCACCTGGGCCTTAGCTTAACTCTAGGACTTAACGGAGTTTTAACAGATATTATTAAGCTGGTCGTGGGACGGCCAAGGCCAGACTTCTTTTGGCGATGTTTTCCTGAAGGTGTGAATTATCTGTTTAAAATTAGAATCATGTTTATTCCCACTTTCATCTTTCTCCAGGTGAAATGAACAGCGAGATGGAATGCACGGGTAATCTAAAATTAGTCAATGACGGCCGCAAGAGTTTTCCTAGTGGACATTCCTCATGTAAACAAATTTTTTTAATTGAAGAAATTTGTAATAACAAAAATTCAATTTCAGTTTCTTTCGCTGGAATGGGATTTTTGACTTTCTACCTCCTCGGGAAATGCCATATATTTGATGAGCGGGGCAGAGGACAGTCCTGGAGAATAATCCTATGCTTTTTACCGGTTTTTAGCGCTCTATTGGTTGCTATAAGCCGAACCTGCGATTATCACCACCACTGGCAGGACATTGTAATTGGATCTCTAATCGGCCTATGGTTGTCTTACTTCTGTTATCGCCAGTATTATCCCCCTGTCGACGTGAAGGACAGTCACAGACCATACTCCACAGGATTCCGCAGTAGTAGGGGTGAAAAGGACTGTGAATCCGCAGAATCTTCTGAAAGGGAGGACTCCAAACTGGTTGAAAAAGAAAATGTTAAATGGATTTAAATGTATAGAAGTATTATTTACATAAATCAATGTGTATTGTATGTCCTCATTCACTGGGTTATTTATTCTCTGGATTGGATTCAATAAAGAGCAAAATTAAGAAACAGTTTTTGAAAAGCGCTTTCAAATTAACCCGCCCATAAAAAACTCCCATGTTTTGACGTTTATTAAATGTCAAGTTTGTTTTCATTATTTTCTCGTTTTTTTTTCTTGTCCCCAAATAAAAAACCTTAAATAAATGTAACTAATAGTATGTAAACGTTAATGAACACGAAGTAATGAGAGAAACATGGTAAACTGCTTATTTAATGTGCCATTGTTGTGCAAATTAACTGATTTACTGTAATTTTCAGGGAGGAAATATTTCTCAACTCGAACGAGAGATCGGAGTAAGTACCTGTTATTCTTCGTTATCTCAGGATATAACGCCTATTAAGGCGTTAACCTTATTTGAGAACAACTTATTGATTATGCAAATCATTGTTTCAGGAACACTTTCCGCCTAATGAGCATTATTTTGGATTGGTGAATGTAAGTTTGAAAACTGTCGCTGTAATTAGAGTTTTTAACAATATTTATCTTTTATTAGTTCGGCAACACCTGCTACAGCAACTCTGTCCTACAAGCGCTATACTTCTGTAAACCATTCCGGGATAAAATCCTAGAATACAAGGCAAAGAACAAACGTACAAAAGAGACTCTTCTGACATGTCTGGCGGACCTGTTTTACAGTATTGCGACGCAAAAGAAGAAGGTGGGCTCGATTGCGCCGAAAAAGTTTATCGCCCGACTGAGAAAGGAGAAGGAGGAGTTTGACAATTACATGCAACAAGATGCCCACGAATTTCTCAATTTTCTAATTAATCACATTAATGAAATTATTTTGGCGGAGAGGAATCAGGGAAAGGAGACCAAATCCAATGCCAGTCTCCATAACCAGAATGGCAGCTTGGGCAGTGGAAAGACGGGAGAGGGACAGACCACAGAGCCGACGTGGGTGCACGAGATCTTTCAGGGCATTTTGACGAGTGAAACTCGGTGCCTCAATTGCGAAACTGTGAGCTCCAAGGACGAGGACTTTTTCGATTTACAGGTGGACGTGGATCAGAACATCAGCATAACGCACTGCTTGCGGTGCTTCAGCAGCACAGAAACCCTGTGCAGTGAAAACAAGTTCAAGTGCGATAATTGTTCCAGCTACCAGGAAGCTCAGAAACGCATGAGGGTGAAGAAGTTGCCCATGATTCTTGCCTTGCATCTCAAACGATTCAAATATGTCGAACAGTACAACAGACACATCAAAGTCAGTCACCGAGTGGTCTTTCCCTTCGAATTGCGCCTCTTCAATACGGTAATGATTACTTATTTATTGTCCTATATACAGAACATCACGAAGTTATAGAAATCATAATTCTTTAATCAGAAACGTGTGCTAATGGTTGAATTTCAATGAAAATTTATTATTTAAAATCATAATTATGTAGGGTGTTGCACATGAAAAATTTATAGGTTTTTGGTTTTAAAGGATTCTGTTTTTGTATTTGTTAATTTTTGAAACTGTTCATTGAATGTAATCAATTAAATAATTATATATTTGAATTGAAATTGACAATAAATTTCAATAAAATTTGTTTATTAATTTCAGTCCGATGATGCTGTAAATCCTGACCGTTTGTACGATCTGATTGCCGTTGTGATACATTGTGGATCCGGTCCAAACAGAGGCCATTACATTTCAATAGTAAAGAGTCATGGATTTTGGTTACTCTTTGACGACGACATGGTTGATGTGAGAATTTTTTTATTGAATGAGTTAATAACAATGTTTTTAAACACGCCATTCCTTTGTAGAAAATCGAGGCATCCACAATTGAGGACTTTTTCGGACTAACATCGGATATTCAAAAGTCGTCAGAGACGGGATATATTCTATTTTACCAATCCAGAGATGCAATGCAATGAGGATGAACAAGAAATCAAAAGTTCGTAATGAACCACAAGTCCTTCGTCTCTAACTATTATTCTGTATTTACAATTGAGAGATATTGTTTCGGCTCATTAGTGTTAATAATATTTATTTTTGTTCTAGTGATACGTTATGTATTGTCCGCAAAAATTCAATAAAATTGTGTTTATTGTCGATTGCTGTTTTATTTATTCTATACTCTTTATTTTATTCGAAATGGCCTTTCTCATCCCAGAGTGGCCTGTGTTCCAGGAAAGAAGCGATTATTTGCAATCCAAGGGAGTTGTAAATGGGAGAAAAACTTGTAAAAACGTGGTCAACATCTTGGTCCGGGATAGAGGAGGCGATGTAGACAATTTGGATGTTTGAACGGAGTAATATTTTCTTTCTCTGCCAATCCAGTTTAGAGGTTATGTTTAAATTATTATTTTTGAAACAGTTTTGTTTTGATTACAAAAGAAGTTAAAATATGGCTCAGTGTTGAGGATCAGTAGCAACCCAGGAAGTCTGTTGAATTTACTGTTTTACTGGTTTTAATTTTTAAATTAAATTTTGAATTCTCCGTTGTGGTTTCATTTAAATATTAGCAGCCAAAGTCGTCGTATCAACGGATTCTGTTACTCGGGTTTGTTTTTAATCGAGTTTTCCGCAGCTCTAGTCGTTCTTTTTTTGGAGTCATTTCACTCGAAAAGTGCTATTAATCTGATTGTGATAAACAAAACGAGGCAGTGAATCATGTCTGCGTCACGACAGCAGTGAAATTGTGCTGGTCAAGTCTCGAAAAGAGGATATATTCGGGATTAGTGATCGATTTTTCAATTCTTAAGTTTTCCAAAGTGCTGTGCATAATTGTGTGATTTGGTGTGTTCGGGGGGTGTGAGAGTTGGGCTAGACTGCCCCCGAGTGCCAGGAATCGGGTGGTGGTGGTGATTCCAAGGAGAGAGAAAGAAAAGAATCGAAGAAAACCAGTTTTCTAATAGTGCTGTCAAAGCGCGGCCAGATATGATTAAAATGGAGACTGAAATGATGGACGACTCTAGTAATTCACAGGTAGGAACGGCAGAATTCATGGAATTATTGAAACCTAAACAAAACTCTTGGCCCAGCTGAAAAGTGAACAAAGTGTTCTTTTCGACGAAAGTGTCACTGGTCGACATTTTTCAGATTACTGCAATTGCATTTGTTTTTAATGTAGTGGTGGTGATTAGTGACTTTGTGCCTATTGACGAGAACATAACTCTGCCTGGCTCTTCTTATTGCCTCCGTAATGGCGATGTGCCGTGGTTAGACCTACTGGTTGTGCAGGCAGCAGAGCTCCGTAATACGATTGTGTGAAATAAGTAGTGTGTACAATGGATTGTATGATGATGAGGAAGAGGGAAATGATGGTTGTTGTTGGTGGAGCTTTGTTATGACATAACCTCAATTTGATTTTGGGTTGTTGTCTCCCTCTCTATCTTTATCTCTCTCGTTATTATCTCTGCCTAATTTCTAACCGTGTTTACTATCCGATGGCAACAACAGGTAAAATTCCGAGGACTTGTTTAATGTGTAAACGATGGCATGATAAGGCTCTTTTCACGCAAAATTTAACACACACTCTTGTGTGTAATATAATAATAAAAGACACAAAGAATTTAATTGAAATGTGCGACTTTCAATGTCGACTATGTTTAGTTTATTAACCTGTCATTGCATACAAACGCAGTTCGTCGTGTCGAGAATAAAACAAACAAACGAGAGCCTGACCTCGTTTTAGACGGATAACTTGGGTATTAATGTGTGGTATTATCTCTTCTGGACTGGAATATCTCTCTCGCTTAATTCAATGCTGGCGGCGGCACAGGCAGCATTAATGTGTGCTTGTCCGTTGAACCCACAACAATTTATATATTTAATAATAGTCCGGGTAAGGGCGCGCACCAAATAAATCCACTGCTGCAGCAGTAGTATAGTGATGAAGGTCAGCGTCAATTTTCTCTCTCGTGTCAATGCGCTCAAATGGCTAAATTTTATTTTATTTAAGAGACTAGTGGTCATCGTCGTCTCAGAGCCGATGACAGAGGTCTGTTCAGTCACTCGAGGAGCCTCAAATTTATCACTCCACTCGCCTTTTTCCGAAACCTCACGTCTCAGGGTCAACGCTACTTTAAATCATGTGTGTGACTTGTGTCAGGAAAGAGCAGCACTCAATCGTTAATGCCTCATATTCTTTTAATTATGAGCCTCATTTGGGCTTCCTGATATGCTTGTCTCTAGGAAGAGTCTGCATTATTTATTTATTTACAGTCGGCGACAGAAAACCATTAGAATTGATGAAATGTAAATTCCATGTATTCGTCTGCCATCATAAACATGCTTAATTTTTGATACTTTCTAAATGTTGGCGATGCTTTTATTGGATACACATAAGAGGTATTGTAGAATTTAAAACTCCCTGTAAGGTTTGCCTCTTCTTTATTATGAAAGATTTTCTATAAAATTTGTATCTTACAACTGTTATTTTCAGTTTTAAAGATTATATTTATGTATAAACACTATTTTGAATGAAGTTATAAATGTTGTTTAATTAAAATCATATCACAGTGTTATGTACAATATTGTGCATTATTATCTTTATTGCTTTTAGCAATTCTTTCTTTTGTTTATTTTAAAAGGTTTTTAATCAATCAATTTAAAACCAACTATCACTTTGACAATGAAATAGAGAACTGTATTGATAAAATTAAATTATTCAGCAATGGAGAAGTGGAAATAAAATTGATAAAGGCTTGGAAAAGGGGGGTTTAAATATTTAGATTTGTATTTTACCATACATAATTTACAAACAAAGATTAGGTAGGATACAAGTGTTTGTTGACCAAAATTAGTGAAGTTTAGATTAATATTTTATTTCCCAGATTTACCTAAATATTTAAATACCTCGTGTCTCTTATTAGATTTGTGGTTGATTCCTTTAATCTCGATGCTAACGTAGGATTTGATTTATTAAAAATAATTGGGATTAATTTGAATGGCTAGTTAGTATTTACCTTTTACTGTACTTGAAAGGCATAAACACAAATATGGCCTACAAAAACGTCATCGATTTTCTGCGTTATGAAATCATATGAATTAATTATACGGAAACACACGGGTCTCGAAACATAGCGAAATCAATTCGATCTTTTCGGTTCGTTTATAATTTAAAAGAGAGAGAAAAACTGGTGAGCAACAGCACCAGGTAAGCGTGACTAAAATCACATTTAATTTATGCCCAATTTGCAAATAATGGCAATAATTTCAATAAACGCACTTTAAAACGTTTCAATACACATAAAGTGTGAAAATGCCAATAATGTTTTTGATTGTGAAGAAGACACGAAACAAAGTTGCGTAATATTGGAAACAACATTATGCGAAAATAACAATGGAACGATTAAATAATTAGGCGAAAGATGAATAAACCACGCAAACTATTTAATTTCAATTGAGTCATCGTGTATAGTGGTTGGTCAGTGTATCTTAAAATGACACGCGTTCAGTCAAGAGTAACTGTGATTATTTGTGGACCAGAAACAGTTTTAAAGTTTTCAAACTACATTGAGAGAACTTGGCAAAGATTGGCTGATTGGACGAAGGACGTTTTCTGATTTCAATTTCGAGCACAATACGTGAAAAGTGAAACCGATTTTCAGTTTATATTTTATCAGTTTTCACTCTTTGGTTTTGTTTTTTGCCTTAGGACAAGAAGTGGGAAAAATGTGAAGGGAGCGACTGCAATTTATCTGCAATAATGGCCCCTTTTGGCGCCGTTAAAGTAATTGCAGTAAAATTTCGATACCTTTACCGCTATTTTGAGTGATTTATTTCGATACTAAATGACTCTGTTAGTCACGCATTTTGACAACTTTCTTTTTATGCTAATTTCCACCAAAAGCGATATGGTTTCACTGATTTTCGGTTTTTGCGCGCACATTTTACCCCAGCTGTGTGGATTATGCTTGATCAAAGTTTTACTTTTTTCCGTTGGAAATTGCCCATTTAGAGGAACAACTTTCTCTGAGTGTTATATTAGTTGACAAATTGACACATTTCCGTTCCTAATTACAACGCAGATGCATCACTGTGCGTTTCTGCGAATGTGGATCAAGAACAGATTATTTTCCTCTCTTAACACAGTTCAATTGAACAGTGATGCTGTGCGCTCCCAATGTACAAGAGTATTAGTCGCGAATTTCCCCCTCGACACTCTGCCATATGTACACAAAGATCTGCCAGGTTCTTTCGAAGAGAAAGTAAGATAACATTGGTTAAACAACTTGTTGATTGCTTGTAGTTTGATTTAAAGTATCGGCTATTTAATGGGTCAATCTCGAGTAAAACTTGTGTGTTTTTATTGAAAAGAAATTGATACAATGGTTAAGAGATGGGTTTATATTAATTTCGGTTTCTCATTTCGTGTATAATAAGAGTTAGGTAACTATTTTGATGCTAATAATTGGCATGATTCAATTTAATTAAGATTATTTCATAATGTTACATTTACGGGGAGCGGAAGTCAGTCGAAAATGGATTAGTTTAACATATAAGCTTTTCCTGTCTTGGTTTTTGAGGCTTAACTAAAACAATCTTTTCCAAATATAATCCTCTTTGTAATCTGAAATAAGATGGACTTTGTAAATTATCTCTTAGATTGTGAAATATCAATTATTTCAAATGAATCATTAAAATGTTGATAATATTTGCTTGTAAGTTTGTCATTCACAAATAATAGATTGTCGATAGACAATTTCATATTTTTATGGGCAGCCTGTTCCTCGGCATCAGCAGTGGTCTAGTAGTAAACTAATTAGTCAGATTTTCACAATGAATTAAACTCTTCCTTCTTCTTTTTTTCCTTAGCATTTGTCCTATTTCACTTGGGGTCAGCTTTCCTAGTACGCTATCTCCATTCCTTATCATCGAACTATTGATAATATTTTGTCCTCAGCAAATGTTTTGGGATTTCCATACATTTTAAAATGAATCATTAAACTCTTCTTGTTCTTTTCCTTAGCCTTTTGTCCCATTACACTTGGGGTCAGTTTTCCTAGTACACTATCTAAAGACAGATAAATTCATATTTTTCAGGACAGTCTTTTCCTCAGGAACGGTTTTTGGTTTTCTAGTAAACTAATTAGGCAGATTTTAAAAATGAAACAGCCGGCATTTCATAAACAATATTCACATTTTTCTTCAAAAACATTTGCGCGGTCTTTGTTCATTTACGGTCGAAATAGTTTGAAAAAAAAGAAAACTAAAACATATTGGCAAGAACTATAAAAATTAAGTTGGCTGGATGCGTGTACGGACTCTGTTCAGTTGGCACCCAAATACCTGCTGTTTTGATGGTGGAGGAATTCTTTTGTTTGCACTTTGTACAGGTTGGTGGTTGCATGGCATGGCTTTTGGATTGATGTCGTCGTCACCGGCGGTCATTGAACGAATCCAAGCCCTCGTCATATTAATGGCGTAGTCATTTGTGTAGTAGTGGCTTGACTCTATCACAGACTGTGCAAATATTAATAAACATACGGCATAGAATTGCAGAGAGAGAGTTCCAATTGCATGAATTGAGCGCTCATGTGCTTTTGAAATCCACGAGGGATGGATGATGGCTAGCGAGGACAATGTTCAGTGTTTGCCCAGTCACGTGTTAAGCCATCCATTTGGATTTGGTTTATTGCTGCTGCTCGGTGCGGTGGTGATGTTTTCCTTGTCACTGGATGATTTCCCAACGCCTCACCGTGTTCAATTGAACGTAGTCGTCATCTTGTAAACCACACGAATATGTTTTTGCATATTGCCAATGTATTTTTTTGAAGAAAAAAAATTGTACATGACGACGCGGTGTGTTTCATTATCTGAATTTCCACTTGCCAAGCCCATCTATTGTGGTGAGCTGTGCTCGCAGCTTAATTGAAGATGCAAGATTGTCGCCGTTGCATTAATCCAGGTTATTCAAATATGAGACTGCTTTTAAATTGCAAATTGTTAATGTATGGCTCTTGAAGATAATCCCCCCAACCTCAAAGAAAAGTAGGTCTCCAATGTTAATAAGTGGTTTTGATATTCTATAGTGTTCAATGGGGGAATTGTATTGGTGGGTTTAGTTCATCTGTGAAGGAGATTTAATTTATTTTTAGTTGGAGAAAGGAAATGATCATATTTTCAATTAAGCACAAATTACAATAAGCAATTGTTTGGATCTTTCATATAAATTTTATCGTAAAAAGTTCTGATTACTCTATATCCATGTAATGTTCTTATTTTTTTAAGTTTAAAATTTCTTCTTCGACGATACAACAATCGTTACCGGTCTAGGTCTAACTAATTGGTTTTACGTTATCAAGGTTTTACAAATGCCCTATCTATTCACAATTGAAAATTGAATATCATTTCTGTGAATCATTATCTGTTATGAAGTGATTAGCATTAAGAACTAATGATTCTGTATAGAGCCTATTTATTGACAAATTTTGGCCACCGAAACAGAACATATATACTACGAAAAAGACCATCCCTTTCACAACCTTCACCTGTATCCATTCAATGAGAAGCAGCAAATTATAGAATGATTTTTCTTTTCGATTCTACGAGTATGTCAAGCTTTGAAATCCTGTCTAGTCGAACGAATAGTATTGACGATACTAGTTGCTCGACATTTCAGGCGAACCTGAGTCTTTTGAGTTGAATTCTGTGACAACGCTTTAACCAGTGCGCCACCCCAGCCACAAAAGTTTAAAACAACTATATTTAAAATTTCTACGACTTGAGTAATTGTATTGCAGTATGACACAAAGAATTTCAATAAAGCAATCATTTTTTTTTTTTTTTTCAGAAAAGTCAAACCAAAGTGTCTGGAATGGTCCTAAATTGTATAGGATATAAAACGTAACAATCTATAACACAAATGCCATTGATGTTGGTCATATTTAATATGAGAGTATTAAACAGTGCTTTATGGCATTGCTTCAACAGCGCAGAGTGACTCAGCCCACAACTTGCTTGTTGGTTGAATGACTTTGTGTACCCTGTTTTATTAAAATTTTATCACAAAAATTTCATTAATTACTGGGGAAAATATTTACTTCATGTTAGTGTTTTTTATTTGAAGAGCACTCATTTGTTTGATAG
The DNA here is from genome assembly GCA_001014945.1 of Clogmia albipunctata. NCBI lineage: Eukaryota > Metazoa > Arthropoda > Insecta > Diptera > Psychodidae > Clogmia > Clogmia albipunctata. The sequence continues at coordinate 37,120 of JXOV01033245.1, forward strand.
TATTTGATATTGATAATATGACAGTTTAATTCATTGATATTTTAAGAATTATTACTTGGTTGAATTTGATTTAAAAGTTGAATGTGATGCTCAATATTATCTTTTAAAATGATATTTAGATAATGAAGGTTGTTTAACAATAACAAGAAAAACATTGAATGCATCAGATTAACGAATTTAGTTGAAAAGGGAGGAGCGGGACGCGATTGTCAGTTATAATTATCCCATAAAATCCAACCGAGATCTATATCGTGTGCCCACATCGGATTGATGTAAAGCAAATTATTCATGGTACGCTATATGATAAGTAATTAAAATCAAATTAAGCATCACTGGATTAATCTTATTTACCCGATATGCGTATAATTTGAAGAATTTATGATGGAGGTCTCTTCTCATTTGGTTTTAAGAGATCTTTTATTGGTGATTTTGAGATAAGATTGAAATATCCTTTAGGAGTTTAGAAACAAGATTTCTTGAAACATGATCGTAATTTGGCTTTTGGTTTGACCATTTTCTTAAGAATTATTCCTGTTATTAGAGAGTCACAATTGTTTATTTGACAATAAAACTCTTCAACCTCTATTTTTAGTCGTTTCAGTGGCCATTCCTTGTCCAATAGGTAGAAATGTGTATGTGTCTCTATAGTTTTACGACGCAACTACTTGGAATAATTCTCTCTCTTGTGCGCAAAGTTTGTGATGTGTGTAGTTTTTGTGAATACAGCAAGGTTTAAGTTTAAGCCAATAAATTTGTTGTATGGCTAGACTTTGAAAAGGCGGAAAAGAGAAATTACCGGAGGGCATAAGTCGAGGTTTCTATTTTTCTTGTTGCCTCCAGAGCTCGGACGACAACCATCAATCTTTTGTTATTCCTATTGGTTATCTATTTATAATTTTTTCCAGTTAAATTGAATTAGAATCTCTCCGAGCTCATGATAAGTGTGAAAATATTCATGGAGGCCAGAAAATTACCACTTTAACACCACGCCTCAGTTTTGCTGAGTAATTTTTCTTGTTTTGTTTTGGCTACTTTTATACAACCTTATATAGAATTCAATAACCCTAAGACATGTTTTCTGATTCTGTTTGTTGTTCTTTTTATTGCAGTTTATATCCACAATGCTGTACGACCCGGCGAGGAAAAAAGAGCCATCACCGACGTTTCAAGCGGAGCGCGATACCTGCCTAGGACATTTTGTGAAATGGAGCGAGTCCGACCAGGTGGACTTTGTGGAGCAGCTTTTGTCGCGAATGTGCCATTACCAGCATGGTCACATCGACGCCTACCTAAAGCCGATGCTCCAGAGGGACTTTATCTCATTATTGCCAAGTAAGAGGAGAATTTTTGTAAATTCTATTGACGAGCGATTTGTGGAAAGCTTTTAAATTGTCAATACCAGACTCGTTCAATTGGTACTAATTTGTTTAAAAGTTGTTCATGACATATTTCCTTGTATGATTTTTTTATATTAAATATGATAATAACTTTCCTATAGTCCTAGAATTGGAAATTTCAGATACATGTTATTTGAAATTACGTAAAAATATAAAATAATTTTGCATTAAAAAACATTCCCATTTTGGTGATAGTTCCAATATTATTTATTAAATCTAAAATTAACAATAGATTTAATTTTGGATTGTTTTATAAAAGAATTCATATTCTATGTGTCCAACAACAAGATTCGACGGTAATCCAGAAGATATAAAAGATCTAACCACGGCTGCAAGAAATTAGTTGTCTTCCTTGAAATTATGACGTAAAACTTTGCAACAAAAACTCATGCGAATAAATAAATAAATAGTACAAGTTTAAACAAAAATATAAATATTTTCAGTACCAATTTAATTATCCTTTTAAAAAACATTTATTCAGTAAAGTAGAAGACGTTTATCATAAATACTATGGGACCTTCAATTCTTCGACATTTTCAATAAGGCAATTGATTTCTAATGTGCTTATATGGTGTTGTCCTAGGAATTTCGTTCCTTTAAACCGATTGTTACTTATCAGTAACAAATTTGGTTTTTTATTATCCATGGTTCAATTAACAGGCTTTTTCTGTAATAAAATAATGAAAGTTTTTGAGTTATACCGAAAAATTTATTCTAACTTCTTCTTAACTCATGGCTTAATATTTTCCTTACAGAAAAAGGATTGGACCATATTGCAGAGAATATATTGTCGTACCTCGACGCCGATTCGTTGAAGGCGGCTGAGGTCGTGTGTAAGGAGTGGTTGCGAGTGATTTCGGAGGGAATGCTCTGGAAGAAGCTGATCGAGAGGAAGGTGCGAACAGATTCGCTGTGGCGTGGTTTGGCGGAGCGTCGCGGCTGGATCCAGTATCTATTCAAACCACGCCCGGGCACGACACACAGGCCGCATTCGTTTTACCGGTCCTTGTTCCCGAAGATCATGAACGACATCGAGAGCATAGAGAGTAACTGGAGGAGCGGACGACACATGCTGCGGCGGATCAACTGTCGCTCTGAAAATTCCAAGGGGGTCTACTGCCTGCAGTACGACGATAATAAGATCGTGTCCGGGCTGAGGGACAACACAATCAAGATCTGGGATCGAAGCGATTTGCAGTGTGTCAAAACACTGACGGGACACACGGGCTCCGTTCTTTGCCTCCAATACGACGAGATGGTGATCATCAGCGGGTCGAGCGACTCCACGGTACGCGTTTGGGACGTGAAGACGGGCGACCTGGTCAACACGCTGATCCATCACTGTGAGGCCGTGCTGCATTTGAGGTTCAACAACGGAATGATGGTGACCTGTTCCAAGGACCGTTCGATCGCTGTCTGGGACATGACCTCGCCCACCGAGATCAACCTGCGACGGGTCCTCGTCGGCCACCGAGCAGCGGTGAACGTGGTGGACTTTGACGAGAAGTACATTGTGAGTGCGTCAGGGGATCGGACGATTAAAGTATGGAACACGTCAACGTGCGAATTTGTGCGAACGCTGAACGGACACAAACGAGGAATCGCTTGCCTGCAGTACCGCGACAGGCTGGTGGTGAGCGGCAGTTCGGACAACTCGATCCGACTATGGGATATCGAATGTGGCGCCTGCCTGAGGGTGTTGGAGGGCCACGAGGAGCTGGTCCGTTGCATCCGGTTCGA
>JXOV01033245.1:40384-63403 GCA_001014945.1 Clogmia albipunctata
GGAGCTGGTCCGTTGCATCCGGTTCGACTCGAAGCGGATCGTCAGCGGTGCCTACGACGGAAAGATTAAAGTTTGGGATCTGGTCGCTGCACTGGATCCACGCGCTCAGACTTCCAGCCTCTGTTTGAAGACCTTGGTGGTAAGTTTCGAGTTACTCTATCAAGTTCAAATTGAGAATATAGAAAGTAGAAAATATGATCTGTTACGGTTTTCTTCAGTTATCTATTTAAAATGAACTATTAAGAGTTTTGAAAACGAGTTTTATTCTTTATACAAAATTTAGATTCAAATTCAATCGAGAATCGCTGGAGATAATTCAAGTACCTGTTTTTATAATTGCTCTGAAACGGAATCTTGTTTTGTGATATGAGAATCTGATTGTTTTATAATCCAGTTACAAAGTATTTCATTGAGTCATTGTATTTTACTTATTTTAATAATCTGATATTTCTATTTAAATATTTTAAATTTCTATAAAAGTGTAAACTTCGTTTTTTATTTTCAAAGATAAAACTTTGATTTTTGTGATCAATGCACTCATAGATTCGAAACTCTTATCCGGTTTTTATTATGTGAAAAATATGAAATATTCTAGAAAATATCACGATATCCATTAAAATGTTATTAATTTTTATTACCGATAAGAATATAAGATAAATAGGAAACAAGTTGATAGTTTAGTATTCATAAATCCAAGCAAAACAAATAAATCTATAGTTTATTTTTTCCACTTATAATTTCTGTAAGAACATGGGGAGTCTTAACTTTAACTACCAGGTTTTACCTTTCATTGACTTTGTTTTCGAAGTATTATTAAAAAATAGCGCCTAAACTTGTTATAAAAGGATCCGACCCACCCAGGATTCGAACTTATGTCCTCCAAAGAGGCAGTCTAGTACGTTACCTTTCGATCGTAGAGTCCAATCAATAGACTATAAATAATTTTCAGCACTTGCATTGAAACTGAATATTGTTTTGTGATATTGTAAACGAGAAATTGAGATTTGTGAATAAGATTTATTTATGATGTTTGACCTTTTGTTTTCTCTTTGTCAAAAATATCCTATAATTAAAAGTTATTAAATATTCATTATCCGAAAATATTTGTTTTATATACTTACTCATAAATAATATTTGGATATTAACGTACCATTTATTATTGTGTACATGGTTTTATTTACGGAAATGCAAACACCTTGGTATTGATTTTTAGTCTTAAAACGTGCTGCTATTGGAAAACACCAATTCAATATTTACATACCACCTTTAGTTATTTTTACCTTTAGACTTTAGTACGTTTTAAAAATAATTATTTCTTGTTTAAGTTTTACAAATATTTATTAATGTGCTCATTTCTATCGTCTTTCTTATTAGCTAAATTCACAATGTAATTTGCTAATTCTTCAAATACTAATATTAATTTTATTTTGAAATTTATTTTCAGGAACACAGTGGACGCGTTTTCCGGTTACAATTTGACGAGTTTCAGATCGTGAGCAGTTCCCACGATGACACGATCCTGATCTGGGATTTTCTTAATTATACACCGCCAGAGACCAACAATAGTAGCACAAACCGAAGTCCATCCCGTGAGTCATTAAACTAGAAATTAAAAAGCTGAACTGAATTCATTACCGAAATCGATTTTTGCAGCCGCTTCATTGATGGAGCACTGAAGCACCCGCTGTCAGCCTGTTTGCTATTAGGAACGGCGAACAAATGACGAGATAGCAGGCACTAGAGAGAAAAAAGATAGATGGAGGGAGAGAAAGAGCTTTTGGGTGAAATTCGGGAACGGACTTTGAATTTGGTGCGCATCTTTTGTTGTAGTTGTTGACGATGATCTCGACGTGTATAGTTAAGGATAATTTTGGAGAATATATATTATTGTAACCATGAAGAACAATTAATAGAAGAAATATATTTAAAAAAAAAAAGATGAAGATAGATTTTAGGTTAAATAGGCACTGATGATGATGATATTGTTTATATGGATGAAGGTGGTTATGGATGGAGAGAATGTCGTTCAAAATTCAATTATAAATGTTTCAGATCGTATTCGATGTCCATAAAATAGGGAAAGGAAATTTAAGAGTCACTGCCCGCGAAGCAAAAGAGTGTGAATGCAAAGAGTCCCAGTTCGCTTTTCTCTACCGCTACCAGACACACTCTCTATAAGACCCAAGCACGGCGCAGACAAAAGCTATATCAATCCGATTTTTTGTACATATTGATTATTTAGATATTTGTTTTATATTTTTCATAGGCAAATGATTAAGCGTAATATTTATTTTGAAAATTTTATTATTTTAAATACAAAACCAGAGTTTCCAGCCGATTTCCATTGAACGAGAGGTTGTAAGTGAAAATCAGTCCCTTCCCACATTCGAATACACTATGTTTATTGCCAATTTCCGCTTAATTGTTGGGTTCATAATTTGAAAGATGAAACCTTTTAAAAGGACAATTATTCAGATTATGATTACGAGCCCGATTGTAGAAAGTGTTTAGTTTTTCTGAATCGAACTGACAAATAAGTTGCGTGCAAAGTGTAGTGCGATGTGTAGTTTCTTTATTGATCTATCTATAAATAAAAAAAAATATATAATTGTTCAAAAAGGAAATTCTAGGCTATAAATACGTTCATTAATTGCAAATTATATATATATTGAGAGACAAAACAGAGAGAAATTGTTGTGAAATACATTTGCAACTTTAGGAATAATAAATAAATTTTATAAAAATTAAATCTGTTTTTCAATTTATCCCATTTTTATTTCATTTCAGAATTATTATTCACATTCATTCTTTATTTAAAGTGACTGATTTAACTAAGATGAGTGTTTTCAGAAAAGGAAGGCAGATGTAAGAGGAAATGGAACATCCGCGCCTTTCTAGTGAGAACCTATATGAATACATACTAATCAAAAGAAAAAAAAACACACACACACAGACTCAAATAACGTAACATAAACCCTTCCTTATACTGTGTCTGACCTCTACTGTCCTTGTGAGCTGTTTTTACACATAAATCCATTCCACAGTTGTTATAAAAAGTAGGTAGGGAAAACTCTTCCGTGAGGAGGCACCAATCACTCCAATGAATCACGATGGTGCATCAGACCTGTAATCAATCATATGTATTTATACATATGAGTGATAGCTATAACTCTTGATGGATTCTATGGACCAATCTTACATACATTTTAATTTACCAATATTTGTTTTTAACGCACCACATTTGGAAATTCCAGTAATTTTGATTACGTATTTTCCAAAACATTGTAAACATGTGTTTGTAAAACCACAATCTTGCGAATTCTATTTGCAAAAATACTTGTTTGTTAATTACACACACAGACAATTTTGACTAATTTTAGTTTTCTTGCTGGACACAGAGTAATAAGACGTATATTTAAATTGGAGATGAATTTAAATTTCGTTCTTGTTTTAAAAGGTAAGGTTTTTTTTAATTAAATGGACATTTAATAATTTTATTCTTTTAGATATGAAATTGACATCTATTGTGGAAAAGATTTTCTCGTACCTAGACGCAGATTCTTTGAAAGCGGCCGAGCTTGTTAGTAAAGAATGGCATCGAGTTATTTCAGAGAGATTGCTGTGGAAGAAATTGATTCAGGGGAAATTGCGTTCAAATTCTGCGTGGAAAAGATTGGAATTCAGGAATCTTTGTTATAAGTACCTGTTTGCAAATGATACTACTGATTTGCATTTACTATACAAATCTATTTATGTTGAATTCGAAAAGAAGATATAAAATATCATTAGAGCCCCTAAAATTCCATCGAATTTAAATTTCGTCTACTGTATGCAGTACGACGACAATAAAATAGTCTGTGGATTAGGGGATAATACCATCAAGTACTTTGATAAAAATACCCTACAGTGCTTAAAAATCATCACTGGCCATACAGGGCCGGTTCTATGCTTACAGTACGATGAAACGGTGATTATCAGCGGTTCTAGTGACTTCACAGTTCGAGTCTGGGATGTTATTACTGGAGAGTTATTAAATACTTTAATCCAACATACTGCGGCTGTTCTTCATCTTAAATTTGATTCAACAGGTTTGTTGGCTACCTGTTCGAAAGACGAGTCTATTGCTGTATGGGATTCTTCCTCCCCTACCAGAATAACATTGCTCCGTACTTTACTCGGGCACAGTTCAGCTGTAAATGCTATGGAATTGAATAAGAATTTTATTATAAGTGGATCTGGAGATAAAACCATAAGAATCTGGGACTCAAGGAATGGTGAAATGATAAGGCTATTAACAGGACATACAAGAGGAGTTGCTTGTCTGGATTATGGTAATGGGCTTATAGTAAGTGGAGGCTCAGATCGTACAATTCGAATTTGGGACTTTAACAACGGCAACTGTATCCGAGTTTTGAAAGGCCAAAATGAACTAGTCCGTTGTATTCGATTTGATTCTAAATTTATAATAAGTGGAGGTCGTGGAGGAACAATTAAAATTTGGGATATGCAAGCCGTTCTTAATCCACAAGCCGAACAATCTAGTCTTTGCTTAAAAAATTATATGGTAAGTTATTTTTGTTTTTTTTTCATAAACTGTATAACTACTTTTTAGGAACCATCTGGATCAATTTTCCGATTGCAATTCGATGATAATAATTTAATAAGTTCGTGTCGAAATGGTACCATTTTGATAAGAAAATTATTCAACGATAATGGTTTTCTTGAAGGAGATAAATTTTATAAGATTGAAGTTCCAAGTGAGTATTATATCTAACAACATATATTGATTAGCGATATAATTAATATAAATTATGTTTTAGAACAAATTGAAAATATGGATATTCAAACTGAAGAAGCGAAGCCTGAGTTTGGAGATGATTTTGAAATGTTAAACTATAATTTATAATGATTTACGAGAAATGTCATATTGATTATATCTTTTCTAATAGGTTTATGTAATAAATTAGTGGTTTACACCTATTAAAAATCGATTAATTAAAATTATTTTTGGCGCGATATATTTTCCAACTCGATCACTTTTGAGCTTTACGAAAATTAAAAGCTCATTTGAAAAAACCGCTTGTGATCTTTTCAAATTATAACGTAAAAGTTTCGTAATCAGTTTCTGAATATTTATTTCCCGAAAGTAACAAAAGGGAATTATCTGTGATGGCGACGTTAGTAAGGACCGCACTGCTCCGAAATGTATCCAGAAGACAAGGAATCCGAACCCACAGAGTAGAGTTTAATTGTAATTCCTTTTGAATTCATTTTTTAAAAATGATCTTTTTTAGGTTTGTTTTTCTTCAAAAACTTCTTCGGATCCTCGGAAAATGCCTTCTGAAGGACTATTCCCTGGTGCCAGGGCTCCTTTTACTCTAGACCCACAACTGTCACTACCCTCGAATATAGCTCCGATTCCAATTTATCGTGTTTTATCTCGTGATGGTACAGTGGAAGTTGCTTCAGAAGATCCGAAATTTTCCGAGGAGACTATCCGGAAAATGTTCAGAGATATGGTTTCGCTCAATACTATGGACAAGATCTTGTATGAGTCCCAAAGGCAAGGCCGAATTTCGTTTTACATGACGAATTTTGGCGAAGAAGCTTCTCATATTGGTAATAATTTGATTTAAATTGATCTCAATTGATCATCCCAATTTTAAGATCTTTTAAATGTTGTTTTGTCTTAAAAACTTTTTAAAAGATTCTCACAATCATTTCATTAATTTTTATTTGTAGGTTCTGCTTCTGCGTTAAATTTGCAAGATATAATCTTTGGCCAATACCGAGAGGCAGGAGTTTTAGTCTGGCGAGGATTTACCATTAGCCAATTTGTAGATCAGTGCTATGGAAATTGCGACGATGAGGGAAAAGGACGACAAATGCCGGTTCACTACGGGTCTAAGAAACTTAATTTTGTCACAATTTCCAGTACCTTGTCCACTCAAATTCCTCAAGCTGTCGGCGCAGCTTACGCATTGAAACAGAGGCCTGATAATGATCGCGTGGTGTTAGTCTACTTTGGGGAAGGAGCTGCCTCTGAGGGGGATTGTCATGCTGCATTCAATATGGCGGCCACTCTTCATTGCCCAGTCATTTTCTTCTGTCGCAATAACGGGTTCGCCATTTCCACGCCTTCGAAAGAGCAATACCAAGGCGATGGTATCGCTGGACGAGCCATTGGATATGGAATGGCAGCGATTCGTGTCGATGGAACTGATTTATTTGCTGTCCATAATGCCACAAAGGCCGCCAAGGAATATGCTTTGAAGAATAATAAACCTGTTATTGTGGAAGCTATGCAATATCGAATTGGACATCATTCCACGTCAGATGATAGGTGAGAATTTACATAGATAAGATTTGAAATAAGATTTCTTTAGGAAATTAATTTAATTTCATTGTCTTTGACATTTCTGATATAGTAATGATCCTATTAATTGACAAATTTTCTTTCATATTTTATTTTAAAATATATTATCATTAATATTTTTAGTACTGCCTATCGACCAGCAGAAGAGTTAGATTTATGGAATACCACTGAACATCCCATTACTAAACTGAAGAACTATATGAAAAATAATGGATGGTGGAATGAAGAAGCTGAGAATGAATATGTGAAGTCTATAAGGAAACAAGTTTTGTCCCAAATCAATTTATCAGAGAAGAAACTGAAACCTAATTGGAGGGAGTTGTTCTACGACGTTTACCATGACATGCCGGAGCATTTGAGGTATAATTATAAGAATATTGTTCTAATCAAATGGATTATCTACAAATTGTTCATTTTAGGGAGCAAATGAAGGAAATGGAGGAGCATGTGGAAAAGCACAAGGAATTTTATCCAGTTGACGATTTCCAGAAATAGCATTTTAATCAATTGGAGGACAAATCTGGTGCCAATATTGCATTTATTAATTTGTAAATTTTGTTATGGTTTTGTAAAGTTTAAAATAAAACTGTTAAATCTGTTTAAACTGAGCTTTTTGGTCTTATTTAGAGAAAAATAATTCAATCTAATTTTTTACTGTAAAAATGTTCCTACGCTTCTAAAACTATTTGATTGAAATTTTAAAAAGTCGGTTGTATATTTTCATATATTAACGATTCATCCTGGTATTAATAAATTCGGCTACTCGTGGGAAGTGAAATTAAAAAAAAATAAGAAAGTGAAATTATGTGTTTATTTTAGGGACAAATGGGGACTTTTACGAATAGACAGTAATGTGGGCTTTTGGCTAATGCAATAGGAGCTTTTGCCAATAGTGCAATCAAATTCGGGAGCCGATTAATTGAGAAATTCTTTATCCAAATTTTCCGTCTTTTGTTCTTTTTGGCAACAATTGAACGAGAGGAGTTATTTGGTCGGAAACTAGTGCAATGGATCTCTTTCCCAGTCGCTTGCCCAACAGTAGCACTGGCCAGGGATCAGGGGGACAGCCCAGTTTGTCGCGAAATCGGAATTGTTCGCCATCGAAAAAGAAGTCTTGGCAGGAATTGAAGGCAGTCGTTTGTGATTTACGGCGCCAGTTCATGAGCTTGTCCAGTATGATACCGACTAGTATCAATTTTCGGAACCTGAGCGACGGCCGGACGAGGATTTACTTTCTCAGCACACCTCCAAATGGGTTTGAATCGACTCTTTTGTACGCCGACGTTCATGTCGATTCTCCATCCCAATTACGATTAAATGCACCACAGTCTCCAGTGTCCAATTCCAGTTCACCGTCATCACAGTCTTCGGCATCTTCCTCTTCTCTAAACTCGACCTGTTCCCCGCAAAATGTGAGCGGAACGAACGAGCCACAGAAATTACAGTGGAATCTTGTCCTAGAGCCAACCATTTCTAGTCTAAACAACAATAATCCCTGTTCGAGGGAGGTGCAGCTCATGATGGAGCGGAAAAGGCTGTCCACTTGGGGAATCACCTCCTTTGAACTGCACAAACAGAGCGGGAAGATCGTCTACCCGGCTTCTTCTTCTGGTATTCTGTACCAGTGCCTAGATACCGGATTCAATGTAAGACCATTGTTATTTTCTTGTTTTTCTCTTCACTTAAAATAGGTTGTTTTAACAAACGTAATTTGTATTGCTATTTTAAAAAGCATTTAATTGTTTATTCAATATTTGTAAATGTGTATTTATTCCGATTATTAATATGAATTGATAAGCCATTTACTCTCAGTCATTAATTTTAATCAATTTACTCTCATATGAGATATAATATTGTTTAAATATCCTATTGAATTTACTATTCACTATTTACTATTCAATTTAAATAAGTAGAAAAGTAATATCAAATTAATATCTGAAACGAATATTTTAACTATGTAAATTTATTTAATTAAAATTCAAAAGAAAGAAGTCGTAAAGACCATATGTAATTTTAAAAATTAAATATGCTTTCAATTATTTCCAATCATTAATATAAATAATCGATTTTAAGAAGATATTTTAGTATTCATTAAATATTCGTTTCTTATAGATGGGTCCCTTATTCCCTTCTGAGCTTCGGGTCTCGCAACACTGGGCTGCTTACGATCCTCAACATTGGGCGGCCTTCGATCCTCAGATCTGTCCTCAGAATTCAGATTTGGTGGCGTATGTTTGCAGCGAAAACATCTGGGTCACTCACACGGTAATTATTCATTTAATAAATGGTATTTTTACTTTGGATTGTCATTACATTGTATATTATTAATTGTAGGTAAGCGGTCATGTGGCACGACTCACCAATGCACACGATGGCCAACGACCGTACGTGGATGGTTTGAGCATAGGAATCCCCTCCTATGTCATTCAGGAAGAATTCAATAGGTAATTTATTCTTGTGGTAGTTTATTTTTTATCCATATGTCTATTTAAAAAGGTCATGAATTGTTTAACTACTCTCTTAAAGCAACTATTTATTAATTTATCACATTTTGAACTAAACTTTTAATTTAATTACATATTTCAGAATTACCCAAAATGTATTTCTATTTTTCCCCATTATCTTTCTTTGAAATTTAGGAATTGTTAATTATTACCTACATGTTGCGTACTACGCTTTGTACAATTTCTATAACAAAATCAGTCAAATCAATTTTAATTCTGAAATTGTCATAATATTTTTTGTTATAATTGCAATAACAATTTAAAATCAAATCTATAAACTGCATTTTGTTGTTCTGAATAACAACAAAGTTTTAATCATAAATAACAACAAGAATTGCCACTTTACCGCACGCTAATTAGGGGTTCACAAATTAATTCAATTTATAATTCTATAATTATAGATACCAAGGATTTTGGTGGCAGCCCATGAGTGAAAATAACAATGTGTTCAGGATCGTGTTTGAGGAGGTGGATGAGAGTGAGGTGGGAGTGTACACGTTTCCCTCAAGTCAGTCAGAGAGCTCCGATTATGAGGAGTATCGATTTCCCAGAGCAGGAACACCAAATGCCAAGTCCAAACTGAAACTTGTTCAATTTACTCTATCCGAATCACTAAAAATAACGGAGATATGTGTTAAGGATCTGCACTGTTCTTTGTCGTTTGCCTTTCCCTGGGTTGAGTATCTAGTCCGAGTTGGATGGACGCCGGATTCGAAATTGTAATTATATTTTTTAATATTTTGAATTTTATTATCTAAATTAAATTTTTCTTCTAGTGTTTGGGTTCAATTGCTGGACAGACCTCAACAGAGATTAGATATTGTTTTAATTCCTCTGGACAATTTTTGTGAACCGTACTCCAGTCCACCAGCATCACCAGAAGAGGGCGGTCAGTCCAATTCGGATTGGAAATCGCCCATTGACACCAGAAGATATACACCAATGCAGGTCATTTACAGTCAGACTTCAGATACATGGGTCAATGTGCACGATCTGTTGCACTTTCTCGAGATTACGGACAATAGTTGCACGTTTATTTGGGCCAACGAGGAGACTGGATTTCGTCACTTGTATTTAATCACGTCGGCTTTGAACTTGGAGTTGAGCGAAATTCAGAGCTCGAACAGTCGAAAGGAGAAGGCTTCGGCTTTGAATGGTATTATAAAGAGCCAAATGGCGATGAAAGTGGACCAAGAGGAGAGTGATAATCACTGCCAAAGCAATGGAAACTGTTCCGCCTTGTACGATCCATTGACGCCACAGATAATCAACAAAGTGCCGTTGACAGCGGGCGATTGGGAGATTTTGGGCAATAAAATATGGGTCGATGAACCGCATCAGATTGTCTATTTTCAGGGGTTGCGGGAAACCCCTTTAGAAAAGCATCTTTACGCGGTCAGTTTGCAGCAACCTCTCTCCGTTAGACTGTTGACCAATCCCGGGTTCTCCTACACGGCTCAATTCAACGACGAGTGTACAGTTTTTATGCAAATTTACTGCAACATTCTCACATTGCCCACGTGTGAAATTGTAAAAGTGACCCAAACGTCGCCAATGGGTGGAGTAAATGGTCTCAGTCTAGCGTCAATGGGATTCTTACTCCAGGGAGGACCTCCAGAGAATTCGCAATACTGTCCCACAATTTACAATATGCAGCTGAGCAACGAGGAAAAGACGACTCTCTATGCAATGGTGTTTAAGCCGCATAACTTCAAATTAGGCGTTAAATATCCGACAATTTTAAACATTTACGGAGGCCCCGAAGTGCAAATTGTAAATAATTCATTCAAGGGGATGAGGCAGCTGAGGATGCACATGCTTGCCGCGCAAGGATACTGTGTGGTCTGTATTGACTCGAGAGGGTCCCATAATAGGGGAGTGAAGTTTGAGAGCTACATTAGAAAACGGATGGGAACAGTGGAATTGGCAGATCAGGTGGATATTCTAAAGAAACTGTCCGAACAGTTAGGTTATTTAGATATGTCCAGGGTCGCAATTCATGGATGGTCTTATGGTAATTATGATCAAAATCAATTGAAAAACATTTTTTGAATTTTCCTTGATTATTTTAGGTGGCTACCTGAGTTTGATGGGCTTGGTTCACTATCCAGATGTCTTCAAATTGGCCATAGCCGGTGCCCCAGTCACGAATTGGGAGTTTTACGATACAGGATACACAGAGAGATATATGGGATTGCCCGACCAAAACAAGGAAGGATATATCGCTGGTTCTGTGCTTAATTATGTTTATAAATTTCCTGATGAGTAAGTTGACAATTATTAATATTTAAAAGCAATAAATGTTTTTTTGTATTTTAATTACAAACAATTTGATATTAAGGTACTAATATTTCATCTATCAAAGTTGTTTTTATAGCACAAGTGATATAAATGATTCTATTAAACACTAGTGTAGTGCGTTTATTATTATTAAAGAACATCTCATCCGGGAAAGATTTTCATAAATCAAATTCATTTAGAAACCAGTTTTGTACAGTTTACGAGTTTAATTCTTTCTCTTATCATGATAAAATGAAGCAGGTTATGTGTGATAGAAGAATTAAATTTTAAATTTGAATTTAAAAATAACGAAAATTTCAGTGTTAATTTATTTAAAATTGCAAAAACAACCTTTATAAAACACAAGTCGATAAGCTTTGTCAAACACACGGGCCTAGTGTTTAATAATAATTATCCCCCAAAATAAGTGCTTCAATCTACAACCCGGAAACGCAAATACCGACTGCGTGGATGACGACGATAGAGAACTGGATTTGAATGGCTTGGAGAGCCAGCCACATAGAAGAAGAAGAATTTAATAATAATAAATGATGTGATGCCTTGTTTTAAAGACCTAGTTGTTAAAGTAACTATTAATATTCGTTTTTAACCAATTTTAGTTCCATTATATTAATTTTATGCAACAAAAATTCATAAAATATTTGAATAATGGACATAAGATTGTTTAAAAACAAAAATGTTCTATATTTGAAAAAACCTAAATATCTATTATTTGCACGTACTTAAAGTGAATATTGATTCAGACGATGATATTTATTTTATGTCTATAAAAGTTTAATTGCTTAATTGAGTAAATTTAGCTGTTGATTCTCTTAATTGATCAATTTATTTATTTATTTTATTTCTTTCAGGGAGAATCGACTGCTTATTATTCATGGACTGATTGACGAAAATGTACATTTTTACCACACTTCGCAACTGATTAGCGCTTTGATAAGGATGAATAAGCCCCATCAATTGCAGGTGTATCCCAACGAAAGACACTCTTTGAGGAACCTGGAGTCTAGTAAGCACTACGAAACAACGTTACTCTCCTTTTTACAAAACAACTTGTGAAACCCGTGTTTTTATCCATCGAGATTTTGTGTTATTTATATAAATAATTTTGTTATCTTTTTAACGGTAGTCCACATGATGTGTATAGCCTTTTCAGCCACAGAAGATTCGTGTTCCCGCTTAAATTAGACCGTGTAAATCTATTTGAATGATTAATTTTGGAATTTGTTTTCAAATCCCCACAAGTCATTTTTCATAGTAGTTCTTTTTCCATTTCTCTTCTTCTGGCTGTGAGAAACTATTGTTCTTTAACGTTATAGTAGCTGTAAAATTATGATGATGATTATATAAAATTTAATTCATGATTTTTAATTATAAATTTGTTGATTTTTATTGCATCTGTTTACTTAATATTAGTTTAGTTGATCTAATTAGGATAATAGTGTGTACGTCGTCATTTAAAGAGAGTCTTTATTTTATTAACCAGAGCAATTACTAAAAAGTCTAATTTTAAGTCTTGTCAGCAAAAAACACAGCTAATGGAAGGCCAGAATTTTATCCAACTTACATTAACGTTTCAGCTATGTAAAGATATTGTGTCCTCAGTATTTTTTGTCCTGCATTATTGTTAACCCTACAGTTTTTATTCGCGCAAAGTAAAATATTTTTCGAAGATTAAACAATGGTATTTTTAATAACCGACGAATTTCTATTTTTGAGTCGTTTTTTAATATTTATTAGAACTTATTATGATATTTAATAAATAATAGGAGCTTGTAAATATATAGTCTACAGTCTTTTTAGTGGAGTGATTGTCTTTATTTCCAATTTTTAGAGGAATATTTTACATGTTTAGATAGGTTTTTTGTTAATGCAATAGGAATTGAGTTTTCTGGTATTTGCACTATACGAGTAGTAATTCAGAAACTGCAAAGAAGATAATCATAAATTAATCTGTTTAAAATAAAGCAAAGAAAACAGAAAAAATTTAAAATAAAATCAACAAAAAATAAATTTAAGATATAATTTATTAATAAGTGTTCTTACAAATAAATAGCGTCAAATAAGCAAAACGAGAATTAGACTAGAGTTCAGGTCCTCGGTAGATGCCTGTGAAAAGGATTGCCTTTGACATATGATCGTAGATGACGAATAAGAAGGGATGATTGCAGAAGAATTGAGTGGGTTCCAGGGGTCTTGACGATCTGAAACTGAACAGGACAGTGGCGGCAGCAGCTTGGGAGCCTTCCTCGTTGACGATTATTTTCGCTTTGTGGATGGCGTCGTTAAATGTAATGTGTTCATTGGAGAATGCAGAGAAATTAGCAGTTCCTTGGAAAACGTCACCAACTCCCATTTTATCCAGAATTGGAGTCAACTTCAAGGTCTTTTCAAACGAGAATTTAGGGAATTTCAGTTCAACCTCTCGGGATGTCAGATCGTTGATCGCTTCCTGGAACGAGTTGACGTTCAAGTTGCTGAGCATCTTTTCCATGGCATTTGGAACGGATAAAGGAGGCAGAAAGACGAACATCGAAATGCCAGTGTCTTCGCCCAGGTAAGGCAACTCCAAAATGTGGGCTCCCAAAATTTCGTTGGAACCTGGAATTAATTTTGAAATAGATATAAATTTAAACATTTTTTATATTCTCTAAAATACAGTAGAAAGAAATTCTATGGTTCCCGTATTCGCGGTTTGAATATTCTCAGATGAAAAAAATTAGATCAATTCCTTTTTAAATTTCTTTTGAAAATAGAAAATTTCAAAATTCTTTAAACTATTTTCTAAGCCTGGAAATCTCAATTAATCAAAATTGTCAAAATAATTGTGTGAAGGGAATTTCTTCTGATATTGAATTTCTACTACAAATCAATGGTATTATTCAAAAATTTAAATTTAATGAACTAAAAAATCTTAAAACTGCCTTCCGGATCAATTAGTTTTGTAGCGCGAAATGTTACATTTAATTTGTATGTGCAGTTTATTAATTTAAAAAATTGCCACTAGATCGAGAATTAGTCGATTTTCGATCGACACAGTCACTAACACATTTAACAGGATAAATCGGGGGATAGATGGGAAGAACTTGTCTTTTTTTATTTGGCCGAATATAATTTGAAATTTACACAAGACAGTAGACCGGACGGCGATTCTTAATTAATAAAATTAAATGTTATATTTCTATGGTAAAAAAAGTCCTTATTCACCGTATTTTTGCGGAACGTAACTTCCGTGAAAAAGGAGCTTATATTGTATAGGAAATGCTGTCTATATATTCCACAAGACCGAGGATTAAAAAGGAAATTATTCTTCTTATTATAAAGTTAGTAATGATTAATTAAATGTTTTAATCAAACCAAATACAATAGATATTTGTATAATTAGCCGTTTTTAACGTAAAAATGTAATTGCACTTTCCCTGAAAATTCACGTAAAATTAATCAAAACTGTGTTTTCCCTCACAACGGTCTCTATTTAAACGGATTTCTACTATACGTGTATACTTTATAACGGCCTGGATTAAAAATTGTACAGTTTTTTCCTCAAAATGGGACCAAAATTTTTTCTTTGAAGCAAATTTAATTAAAGATTATGACTTTCTTTATTTCACTAGTGAAATAATAATTCAAAATTCTCACTAGGGCGAAAAAGTAACGCGTTATAAAACTCAAATCGATGTCGAAATGGTAACCTTTCAGTACGAAAATACAAAAAATATTATAAATCTAACTGGAATTCGGGTTTACATAAAAAGGTAATTGTGATAATTGAAATGGTTATTTATTTTTCAGAATTTTGGGCTATTTGTTTGACTCCTATAAAAACATACAGAAATGATTATAGTACAATTAGCACCCATTACGATAAGCCTCAATAACAACTATAATAATTAAGTATGAAATTACTATGTTTGTCAAACAAATTTGCAATTAGCTTTTTTCAACTTTATTACCAAAAACCAACACATATTAATGATATAATTTAAAAGTGGAAATATTTTAATATGTTTGATTAAAATATACTTATTTATTGGAACTTACCGTGGTTAAAAGTGGCCTCTTTGTTCATCATTGGTACAAATGTCTGATTTGTGGAGGTGTAAAAGATTTCCGGGTTTGTGAAATCGGGTTCAAATTTCGACGCCCAATCGCCTTTGAAGTAGGCAGCGTTGGCCAAAACAGCCTTTGTTGAGTCATCGAGGTCTCCGGGACTGAGAATATCCTTGATCTGGTTATTGGTCTGTTGGGAAATCCATTGATTAACAGCTTCTGCTGATTTTGTGGGATTTCCTTTAAAGTCCAAGCGTCCAATTTCGTTCACGAAAAGATCCTCAATGCATTCCCTAAAATAGACATTATCATTGACTATTTTTCTTTTTAAAAAAAATAAGTACATACTTCACAATCACACTTTGGTCAAAGAAGAGTCGGTCAGCGGATCTGAATTCTACAGAGCTGTTCTTTGCTCTCTGGAGACGGAAAGAAGTTTCCGTTTTGTAAGCATGCATGACGTCGATTTTGTTATCTGTCCAGTTTAATCTAAGGACGTTTCGGAGAGAGTTCTCAGTTTGGGCTGTACTTCCGAAATAGGCGAGTAACAAAGCGTGGAAAACTGAATACGAGGAAAAGAAAACATTTTCCTGGAAATAAAATTTAAATTTCAAATTAGAAACCTTGACATTCGTATTCCAAATTACAAATCTTAATCCAAATCTGCACTTTTTATTATGTGCTTTTCATTATTCAAACTTTCTTTTTGCAGTTATACTTTTCATTGCATTAGAAATCGAAATTTAAAAACTAAATGGTCATTTCTTTTTGTTGGTAATATAATAGAATTCGTGGGATATTAAGGAATTTGAAAAAGCTTTTAGGAAAGAAATGTATAATAAATTGATTAAATTATTTTTATTCAAATAGTAAATGCAAAGTTAGCTATGGTAGGTGGTTTCGCAATGGTATAATTTAATTATTTTTATAAGAAAGCTATTTTCTTCTAGAAAATTTTAGCGAATATTTGACACATAAGTATTGATGAAATTGGTATTAAATGTAAGTAAATAAGTATTAAAAATATTAAGCTATTTTCAAACTACAGTCGTCTCTCGATAGTTCGATACTAGAGGGACTCCTAAGATATTTCGAATAATATTATCGAGAGTTCTAATTGGTCCAATTGCTGCTGCTCAGACTGCTAAATAACATTTATAACAGAAAATGTGTTTGAAATGCTGTAGCAAAAAATTTGCAACTTCGATTTATCGAGTGTTGGATGCCAATGAGTACGAATTACCGCGTGGTTTTGTTAAATAGCAACGGGATTTTTCGTTCTAGTTACCGAAAGCATACAAATGTATAGATTTAGTTCAAAATATCAAGAGATTTTGTAGGGAGCTCGTGATAAATTTTAATGATCGAGAATCGACTGTAATAAAAAGAAATTCGTTCCCAAAGATTTGATTTACATATTTGAATCTCAAATGGAATTAAACTCTATTGTTTCGATAAAGCATACATTATTAACAATATTACATAAACATAACATACATTTAATGACAACAAAATAGTGTATTAGAAAGTAAAAAATGCAAACAAACAATTTTATTTTTAATACAGCGTTTGATTGAAAAACAAATATTAAAGTTATTGTATCAATTTCGAATTTTATGGCAAAATAATATTTAGAAAAACCATATGTGACCTCATTTTTGCCAATTTTTTTTCAAGCCATAAATCAAATATTGGTATGATAACGCATGATAAAATAATATTAGTATTAAAATAAAAGAGAACGCTTAGTAAACGTATTTTGTGGTATTAAATTTTGAAAAATAAAAATTTATTTTATGCATTTTCATTGCATAGAATTAATATTATATAATGACACTTTAATTTGTTCTGTCAAAGTCGTTTTTATAGCACAAGTGCTTTTTCTTTATTATTAAAGTGTGACCACCGCGAAAGAAATCCATCAATTTTATATGTACGCCACTTTTGTTGGGCAAGGTTTAACTGTCATTTGTTAGTGTTAACGGATGGTTTAAAATAAGCCACCTATCGAAGAAATCATGAACTATGTTTACTTGGTTTATCATAGAGGCCGCAAAATGTATTTTTACAGAAATTCTAAGAATTTTTAAGATTTTTATGTTAATTTATTTTAAAATGCACCAAATTTTGTATATAACACGACCGATAAGCATTATTAAACATTCGGGCCTTCTTTAAGGCACACACTTCGCTCGTGGCTTAAAACAACCCTTGTGTTTAATAACAACTTATTTTTTCGTCCTTGTTGTATAATTAACTATTATACTCGTAAAAGTAAGACAACAGGTTGAACAATATTCTATAAAACACTAGGGTTTATTAAAAACAGTTCGTTTCTTTAAGAATGATTATTTCATACCATGAACCATATTATGCATTTTTAAACAAATTAATACCAAATTTAAAATAAATCTTTAATCAATGAAATTACTTTTCTATTTCACACTTGTTTCTTTTCTACAGTCAGGGTGATTGGAATTATAGTTATCTTATGTTTCTTTGCTTTTGTTCTTTTAAACAATGACTTGTATTAAAAAGAGAAATCAGAAATCTTTGGTTTTTTTAAATCTTCGTGTGTTACAGAACACAGAATTGACTTCTGTATAAGTGTATTAAAATCTGTCCAACATTGATAATAATGAAGTAAAAAAACACTTGTGCCAAAAACTTCCTTAAAGCTCTAGGGGGTTAAAACAAATTTTACAAAGGCAATATTAGTCTATTATCATAAAACAAAAACATATAAAATATTTCAAATTTAAGAATCAAAGACGGTTTTAAATGTACACACCTAATTTTCAAATTAAACTGATTAAAAACCATTGGACTAACCTGAGAGCTGACTTTATTCACTTGTTCCAACATGGATAAGGTGAATTCTTGTTGGCCAGCATATAAAGACGCCTTAACGTCCTTGTTGGATACTGATCGGCCATCGTTATCTGATAGACATTGGCCGGATATTAAAGTGGTGGCCGTTCCAGCGACGAATGCAGCCAAAAACAGTTTCATGGTGCGATGCAAAAACTGCGAAGAAAAGTAAAATTTTCATATTAATAGCACTTATTAAGCACGATGATGATCGTTGTCCAGTCTGATCGCGCAAATATTTGGCATCAATTAGTGGGTCAATGTCAGAATTTGTAAAATAAAATACACACACGTAAAATCACTTCAACTGAACATCAGCCGACGAAAGCAATTCAACAATTATCAATATTTTTCTACAGTAAAAAAGAAACAATTATGTTTTTTCTTAAACACAAATGAAAAACAGCAGCGAATATGATCAGTTCCCGCGCACCTAATACAGTTTGTAGTACTTCCCGAGTAGCCCAACAAATAATAACTGTTGGATGGTGGATTTATGTATAAAAACGAAATTGACGAGCGGAAAAGAGAAGACAAGTTTCACTTTCACCTTTCTTTGAAAAATAATAATGGTCGGCGAAATACTCATTTAATCGTACCCCAGCGCCGATGTTGATAAATTTGAAAAATTTCTTTTGGAATTTATTATTATTTATGTCTGCTGCACACCTATTAATACCCTCAAATTGGAGTTTTACTCGTCACTGGAAATGCATGTATTTCCGTTCTATTATCCATCACAGATATTTACCGGGGAATTTACAATATTGCAATTAAATTCCAAGCTTGCTCTCCAATTAATCAAAATTACTCTATTAAAATAAATAACTGCAATAATTTAAATCATTTGACGAAAATATAACACATAATTGAAATTATTTCGAAAATATATTATAAGATTTTAACCCTTAACGTCATTGTCTATAAAAAGCCTACGTCGAAAAACAAACACTCAAAAAATAAAAAAAAACCCTTGATAAAAGTTGAAATGGGTATTTTTAAAAATGTTGTAATTTTACATTAACTGATTATTAAATGTATTTTTAAAAAAATTAGATTATATTACAATTAAGAAATTTGACAATATATCATTAAATAAAATTGAAAGAAAGTTATTTTAGGATTCTTTTTAATATGTTTATGATCATTAAGTGGATTGCACCTAACGCCATGAATGGCTTTTACATTTAGAGTAGGTAGACTAACGTAATTTAAAATTAATGTTGACTAGATTTTGAATGCAGCAATATGATTGTGACGTCATTTTTCCTTCCGAATAACGAGTCATATTATTCGGAATTTAGAACACAGAAGTACGAGCATTGTCTTATATACTTATTGCA
Organism: Clogmia albipunctata; assembly: GCA_001014945.1. Lineage (NCBI taxonomy): Eukaryota > Metazoa > Arthropoda > Insecta > Diptera > Psychodidae > Clogmia > Clogmia albipunctata. Next base: position 59,827 of record JXOV01033245.1, read on the forward strand.
AGTATTTATTCGTTATTACAATTTGATGCAAAATTTTTTTAGAATTATAGTAGAGTAGAAAAACAATCAATAAGTTTTACATGACAATGACGTCACATAGATTCATTGAAAGATCTGTGTGATTTATTACGATCATGGAGTTAAATTATAATTTTATTTTTCTTGAGGTAAATCAAATATTATTTTTATCTTTTGCAATAAAAATCAAGTTTGAGAAACGATTTGGGGTTTATAGACGGTTTTATGTTTATTTAACCGAGAAGGTTAGAGGCCAAGTGATATTTTGTTTTATTTCAAGAATCATCTACTATGAATTAATTAACACGTTCTAAAGTGGCTTTAAAAGACCGGCAAATATTTAAATATAAAGTCTGTGGTATTTGAAAAAGTTTAACTAACAAATTAAGTCAATAAATTAAACTAAGTTAACCATGAAAATTGATAAATAAACTGCCATGGGTCTTTCCGCAATAAATAATAAGTAACACTTTAGATCCGCAAATAATTTAAATAGAATGTGTCATTAAATACATTTTTATTTATTCGGCTAATTCGAACGTAGTAGAGCATAGCCTTGGGTTGAGGCTGGAATTCCCCCTATTATAGACATTTTTCAATATCACAACCCACAACGGAAAAATGAATAAAGGGCGATCGATTTCGTAAAACAATCAAAGTAATCACGGGTATTCTCTTCGCAATTGTTGGCTAACGTAATTGCATAATTGACGGCCAATTGTGACTCTTTTGGCAAACCTATTACTCATACGAATTCCAAACTTTCACAAATAGCGGATATCGGTTTCGTGGGCGGTTTCTCATCACACTTTTATCTCTGTACTGTACAAAACTGCATTTACGAATTTTGTTTTTTTCGCCTTCTGGTTTTTTTGTCTTTCACCGAAATATTATTCGGGGTTTCCAGTACTTAAAGAACTGTTCTGCTGAGTTGAAAGATAACTTTTCGTTTAACTACTCACAAAACCCACTTCATAAGAGACAATTAAAAAATCACAATCGCTTAACGAACAACGCACACACCTTGTTTAATTAGCAACGACGATCACTTATTTTATATTCACAGTATGATGGTTTGGTCACAGAGGTAGTAACATCAACCTTCCTCCACAGCGTCGAATCGAATAAGAAAATAATAAATAATGTTTCACCTTTTTGAATCGCGCAAACTTGAAATTGAAACACACTCGTCGGAAGTGGAAACATGAAACATCAGAGACTTGTCGAGTACTTTTTCAACGTTGTTGAAATTTTAAATGAATGAATATTATTGTGAGGCGGGATTGTGGGAATGGAATGGCGATGATCGGTCTCACTCTTGGTTTTATTGATTAGAAAACAATAAAATAAATCTGAATTTATTATATATTATATTAAATGATGAATGAATTAACTTAAAAACATCAAAATATATTATAATTTTCTATTAAAAGTTAATTGAGTACTAGGGAAAGTATGCACAAAATAGCATGGTGTTTTGTTTTTGGATCATAATACTTTATGGGTAGCACAACAACATATTATTCAGAAATCATGTTTGGTTATCAATTTATTACAATTAATATGCAATAGTTCCAAAAAAATAGCAGGAAAAAAATAAAACAGCTTTAACCAAAATTGGCGAAAGTCGATATCTTAAAACCGTATGGACAAAATGGCATACCTCTAAATTTGATTTAGTTATTGGCATAACTTCGCAAATAAAACCCTGTGTTCTTCTAGAAACGTATGTTCAAGAACTGTAAATCCAATGCCAACAATTTACCATCCTCTACCGGGTCTAGATCTCGAAAAATAGTCGTTAGATTATAAACGTCAACATCTTCATTATAATGAGAAGTATTAGGAAAATTACGCCCTTCAACGTAATTCGTCCTAGTTCTCCCTGCCTAACACCTTATCAGACTCTTATTAACTTATTGCTGTCGATATGGTAATTTCTTTAAATAGTCTGAGGAAAGAATGAAAGTGTAATTAGACCCGACATTCAGCACCGTACACTCGGGCAGTATAGGTTTGACCACTGAATAGGGTAGGTTCAATGTTAGTTCAAAATATGAACAGTTAGTATGAATTACAAGCTATTTGATGTCATAATCATGATAACATCTTGTGAGGCTGTTTTCTTCTTGCTTACAATTCCATTTAAAAATATAATTTTTTCATTAATTTGAGCTTCACACAGGCTTACTTTTCTTGAGAAAAAACGGTTTCTAAGGAACTTCTAGGTTGTTGCAATCGATAATGCCGAGAGTACTTTTAAGATAATGGTGTTTTAAATAGCCTTGGGACGCATGTAATTCACTACCCATTAGGGTAATATAGCTTATTAATTATAAAGATATATTTTTTGGAAAAGCGTGAATTAAAATTTAAAATTATTTTTCAATTTAAATCAAATTTTAAATGATGATTTAAAAAATAAGAGGACCTATTTAAGATAATATTTTTATCTTTTCCTATAGTATTTTACATGAAAACAGAACTGTCAATTTTTAGAGTTTATATGAATGGTCACAGTTGCCAGATTAAATTTACAATTCGAACTTTTTCTTAAATTCTGTCCAATCAATGAAAATTCATAGAAATAATTGAATATTGTTATTGATTAAGATGAATAACTGGGATAAACCCATTCTATAATCATCAAATTAGGGAAATCAACATGATATTTTACAGTTAAATTAATTCTGAATCAACATAGAATTCAAGGAATTTGCAATTTTGCAAAGGGCAAAAACCTAGCAAATAAATAGTATAACAAATAAACATCTGTTATTTATGTTGAAGATCTATCGTAGAATCATGTTTTATGTCTTTACTGTATTACATATTTGAAAGAATTACGGTTATTATAATACATTATCAAATACGGGTTTGTTTACTAATTATAAATTTTGCAAATGGAAATTCCTAAAACATCGCGTCAAAAGAAATGCGGGAGATGATAAAGGTGAATAACCGAAACAAATAAACTATTCGTTTACCTATATTGAAAAATGTTTGATTTTAAATTATATATTTTAAAAATCATTTATATTATATTTTAAATTATTTAATTTTTTTTTCCTTCCTTTTCATCCCAACAGGGGAACATAGGGCACTTTCAAAGCAAGCTTTGTCTGTGTTTCGTTAATCATTATTTAATTATAGTAATCAAAACAAATGCCCACATTGTCACCAAGGTCGTAAAACAACATTTAGCGACTAACTGTGAAAGAATGCTGAACAATGACTATAAGAAGCGACATGATGAAGTTGTCATGTATCCATTTCCATTATACAACTAAATATGGATTTAATAGAAGTAAAAAGCTAAAAACCTACAAAGTCGAAAAGGTGATATCAAATGAAAGAAAATAAAATCTGACAAACCAATCCTAACGGAATGTCATCTGGACCATAACAAACCAGATATCATGATTCACGACATAAAGGCAAAGGAGATTATTTTAATAGAAGTGGGAATCACGAACAAAAGCCTTCTCATTCAAACAGAAGTGACAAAATCAAGAAAATACGAAATGTTGGCCAATGAGCTAAAATGTTTATATCCTGG
>JXOV01033245.1:63700-76188 GCA_001014945.1 Clogmia albipunctata
GACCCTAGAAAGTATTCTCGTCGATTGCAAGGTAAATGAGAGAACAGACTGGATAGATCAAGAATTAAATGAAAAAATGGCTGAATTGGAAGATAGAAACGGAGATTCGATAATTTTGTAAAAATCGACTTTTAATTATAGTTAAATAACATTACTTATTCAACGACTGATCTATCTAATCTGAATAATATGATAGATTTATTCTTCTTCTCCTTCAGAACGTTAGCTCCAGTCGGGCTTTGTACTCCAGAATCTCTAGCGATTTCGTTCTCCAATCTTCATCTCTAAATAGAACTTCGTCAACTGATTCTGTCCATCGTCTGCTTGGTTTACCAGCTGGGCGTTTTCCTTTTGCTTTTCCTACTAATGTAGATTATAGTTTAAATATTCAAAAATTTGCAACTAACCAAAAACGAGGGTACAACTGCAACTTTATCTCCCTACGTTTCTCAATGGCATGACAGGTTTATCCATCGTTTATCGAAGGTTTTGTTTTGTTGTTCGTCTAGATCCTAGACTCCAGGACCTAGCACCTCTTTCGCTGTTTTCTTAAAGTCTCCACGATCCCATCCCAATCAGATGGCTGTGTGAGATAGTCGACCTCTGCTTGTAGCAGCTGATGGTATTTCTGTTTAAAGTTATTTGAAGATATTTGAACTCCTTAACATCGGAAATTTGAGCGGTACGTTCTTGTTGGCTTGTGATATGATATGATCGCTTTAAATGTCTGCTCTTCTTCGTGTGCGCATCTTCAAGTGTCTATCTAATCTAAACTACGGCCCGCCGAGGTAGTCAATCAGGCCCACGACATGATTTTGAAAGCCACATACGCCGAGATCTTTTGGTATGCCCGGCTGTCCTAGACTCCTCACCCATTATTATCATTATGTCACTAGCTCATGAGTTGCTGACTACTTTTATTAGCGCTTCATAAAATTCATCTTTATCATCCTTTACTATAGCTTCGTAGCATTGAATTAAAGTTATCTTGCGGAACTTACAATTTAGTCTAATGGCGGTCATACTATCGGACACATGATTAAACTCAAGCAGAACCTAATTTACTCTTCGTAATAGAATAAGTCCGACGCCATGTAGACTAGTCTGTCCTCGTATGTATAAAAATAATCCTCCCGTTTGGGTATTAAACTCTCCCTGATCTGTCCATCTGGACTCTCTCTGCGACCCCCAGAACAATCTTGTAATCCCGTTTTTATAACTGAATAAATTGATCTTGTCTTTGATATGAGTTTTGAACCTCCAAATCCGATGGGCATGCTATCGACCTGCAGGTGGATCCTTACAGGTTACCACTAGTAGATCATATTTTTATCGTTTTTATGTTGGAAATTTTGAAAAATTGATGTTTCTTGGGTGGCACCTATACCACCCAAACGACTATGTTAACAGCAAAAACAGTGACACATCATATCTTAATCGGACAGTTGACCATTAATAATTGATTAATTGGGTTTTTTCTTTCTGCATACATTCAGGCGAATTTCCCCCACTCTTCATCATCAGGAGAGAAAGAAGAGTATATCCGAGAAAGAGAAAGAATTTAGCAACAATATTATTATTATTCATTCCTTTTCCTTCACATTTTGATCATTTTTTGAGTTTTGACTGAAAATTAAGGAAAATCCCTCAAAGACCACTTTTGTTGGAATTTTATGTGTTAAATAAGTGTTTATTTAAGTTAAAATTGCGATAAAGTAATGAAAAATTGGAAAAGAAGAGGGTGCGAGGAGTACATCCTAATATTGTATCCCTTTCGCACCTAGTTAACTCACTTTTTTTCACCACTTAAAAAACCCTCCTAAAATGTCATTTACTACTGTCAAAAAAAAATAATATTTTCATGAAAACAAATTGGAAATGAAAAAGTGAAAATTGTGAATTTAAACGGTGTTTCGGACCGTGAAACCTGTGCAGGATGGCGACTAAGCCAGGGGAGTGGGCGAGTTGCCTGTTGGTTAGGTTCGAGGAGCAGGTAAATGGAGTTAAAATGGTTTTCAAATTGTGAATTTTATGTATCGGAATTTCCGTCTCAATTTCATGTAAAACCATTTCAAATCACTTCCAATTAGTTTCAAAGTGATCAATGTACTAGAATATCACACCAAATTCCTATTTGAATGCGATTTTTACCAAAAATTGGTTTTCCAGTTTATTCCAAACTGCGCATTTAATATTGACATTTGATGAAAAAATGTACTATCTTCCTTATAAAATTAGGTTGGAGAACCTGTTAACAGTTGTTTTACGAGTTGAAATGAAGATGATAAGGAAAAAATAGATTTTAAAATTTTCTTCGCCAAAAAGGTCTTTGGAAAAATTACCGATTCATCTCGGAAGAAGAGAATTTTCTCCGGAGAATCCGTAATTTTTTACTCTCTCGAATATAACTTTATTCTCTGTTTACATACTTTGTTTACATTTTTTAATTGTTACTATTCTCCTATATTTTCATTATGATATTTGATTTTTTTAATTCGTACGTCAAATATTCATCATATTACTTGTATTGTAGATAATATTTTTAAAATCGTTACGGCAGAACTATGAAATATATGAATATTAATGTTTCATTCATCTGTACTCTCCGAGATTTCATTCAAGTTTGAGAGTGAGAGTTTTGTTTACAAACTTTCTTCAATGGAAAATATTCTTATGCAAAATAAGTTATAATTTTATGGAACTCAGTACAATTGGAAGAGAATTTTTATATAAATTTAATAAACTTCTGAATATTGTAAAAATATAAATTTATAATCTATTTTTATAACTTTTTCAGTTGCCATATCGAATAATAGCAGCAAATAATGCATCGACTGCTAGTGGAGGTGGTCCTGGACCGGCTCACCAGTAATTATATACATTTATTTGAAATATTTCCTATATCTAACTAAAATCCTTTTAATTTTAGAATGACGCAGGACCAAACAATGTCCTATTTAATTCCGATATCCCGGTATCGGTTTTCTCTGGTCATTTCGGGTCTTACGAAGATGCTCCAACGTGTGAATGACACCTTTCAGAACCCGCAAAATCGTCAAGAGCACACTGAGAAATGCTGCTATGATTCGTTGATCATAATTTTGACGACTCTGGAAAGATGTCTGTCCAGTCAAACCAAAGATACAGCTCGCTTTGAGGAGGCTATGAATGTGAAGTTGTTGCTGAGAGAAATCTGCCAATTTATCGATGTCCAAAGTGAAAACAATCCAAATGCCACATCCCTAAAGGCGTTGGCGTCAAAAGTATTATTTGCCCTATCGCAAAATCATTTCAATGCAGTATTTAATCGGATTTCGGCCAGACTACAGGAGTTGAGCGCTTGTTCAGAGGAGAACCCAGATTACAGTGACATTGAATTGATTCAGCACATTGATCTGGACGTTCATCGATTGACAAAGCTCTTGACCGAGACTATTCAAAAGTTTAGACTGCTAAAGAAATCAGCCCATTTGATTCTGTTAAACTCTCTAGAGAAGGCACTGTGGACTTGGATCGAGTTCCATCCGCATGAATTTGCCGATTTACAACGAACTCCGAATGAGGAACTCTCCAAGTGCTGTGAAATGCTGTTTGATATCCTTGATACTTATGCGGAGAATAAGAAGAGCAGAGCTGCAGTTTGGCCACTGCAGATTTTGCTTCTAATCTTAAGTCCAAAGGTTTTAGAAGAGATTGTGAACGCAGATTCTGGAGCCCCTTGCTCTCCAAAGCATTTGAAGAAGAAACATTTTATGGAGGGCATCAAAAAGGGGCTCAGTTCTCATGCTTCTTCTAAACAACTGACAGAATCGGCGGCCATAGCTTGTGTAAAACTGTGCAAAGCTTCGACTTATATCAACATAGCCGATTCGAATAACGTGACATTTCAGCTTGTCCAGAGCGTAATTAATGACTTGAAAGCTCTCCTTTTCAATCCGTCAAAGCCCTTCTCCAGGGGCCAAGGCTACAATTTTCAGGATATTGATCTCATGATTGACTGTTTTGTGTCCTGTTTCCGTATTAAACCCCATAACAACGAAGCTCTCAAAGTCTGTCTGAATCTCAACTCTCCCCCAGCTTATCACTTTGTCATTGTCAGCTCTCTGTTGAAGTATGATTTATTCGGTTTGGAGTATTGATGTTTATTAATTTTGAATGTATTTTTTTCAGAATTGTAACCCAGCCTAGACTTCCTTGGTGGCCCCAAATAGATTTAGTTTACGCCAGATCTGGCGAATTAAGAGCCCTCTTTACAGACACTTTAAACAAAGCTACTCAAGGATATATTGCACACACTCCTCTAAGAATGATCACATCTTTAACACTAAAGTCAAAAGACGCACAAAGTCGTCTAACTAGGCCAGAAGAAGGACCGGCACACAAAGCATTACTCCTTCTAATGGTCAGACTTATTCATGCTGATCCAATGCTACTATTAAATGTAAGCATTTAAAAAAACCTTGTTGCTAAATTATTTTGTATTGAATTTCATTTGTTCTTTCCAGAGTCTTGGAAAAGCTGGTCATGAAGTACAAAGCTCGACATTGGAGTTGATTAATGGACTAGTAAGTTTGGTGCATCAACCGACAATGCCGGACGTGGCTCAGGAGGCGATGGAGGCTTTATTGGCTTTGCATTCGCCAGATAAAATCGAAGTGTGGAACCCAGAAGCGCCCATTAATACATTTTGGGACGTTAGTTCCCAAGTACTGTTTTCCATTTCACAAAAACTGATCCAGCATCAGATTGCGAATTACACGGACGTGTTGAAGTGGTTGAGGGAGATACTAATCTGCAGAAATACCTTCTTGCAACGACATAAGGATTATGCCAATGTGGGAAGCCAAATCGCGATTTGCAGACAAGCGCACATTAAATTGGAAGTGGTGTTTTTCATGTATTTGTGGTCAGTGGATTTGGATGCTGTTATCACGTCATTGTCCTGCTTTGGATTACTCTGTGAAGAGGCTGAAATTCGGTCTGGATCCGATGAATTGACCGTGGCATTTATACTACCCAACTATCACTTGTATCAGGAGTTGTCTCAAGCCAGCAGCGCTTTAACTACTCCAAATACCGAATCTAAACTGTGCTTCTTTGAACAGATTCAGGGAAGAGTTACACTGCAAAAAGTAATCATGTCTTTGTTGAGGAAGATTGAGCATTGTGTGAACGGTGTTCAACCGGCGTGGGAGGAGACTTTCAGGAATTGGGAGGTGACCAGTAAATTGTTGCAACAGTATCCAAAGGGTAAGCCAGAAGATGGACAAGCGGAAATGTTCCATAGGACTGTGGGCAAAAGGAGGGCTAGTCATCAAACGGATCACGATTTAGATGAACAGATTACAGAGTGGGCTAACATGACTTGGTTCTTATTAGCTCTTGGCGGTGTTTGTCTGCAAAGACCAAGGATTTCAAGACCAATTCAAATACAAAATGTCGGTTCAACGTCTTCAATTTCAAGCTCCAGTTCAGGAAGAGGGTCAATGCATCATCCAATGTCCTCTGTGGGATCGTTAGTATCGTCCATAACAGCCGGAACTCAAGAGGTTCAATATTGCCCAGTGACTCAGTTTATTGGACAATTATTACGACTCTTGGTCTGTAACAATGAAAAGTTTGGACCTCAGATTCAGAAACATGTAAAAGAACTCGTTGGTCAGGAGATGTCTGCTCAATTGTATCCGATCTTATTTGATCAAATCCGATCGATTGTGGAGAAATTTTTCGACCAACAAGGACAAGTTATTGTGACAGATATCAATACCCAGTTTATAGAGCACACGATCTATATAATGAAGTCCATTCTGGATGGAAGACAGAGCAAAGACCAGAACGATCAACCGGCGTCTAACGAACATTTAGGAGTGACTTCCATTGAGGGCATGATGCTTGGAATTGTGAGATACGTCCGCCATTTGGACATGACAGTCCACGCCATTCACATTAAAACGAAATTGTGCCAGTTGGTTGAAGTTATGATGAAAAAGCGAGATGACTTGGCGTTCAGACAGGAGATGAAGTTCCGGAATAAATTGGTGGAATATTTGACTGACTGGGTTTTGGGAACCTCTCATCAAATAGCACCGCCCAGTTCAGGCGATGTGACGATTATAACCAGGGATTTGGATCAGGCTTGTATGGAGGCAGTTGCGGCTCTTTTAAGAGGTCTTCCCTTACAGCCAGAAGAGTCGGACAGAGGCGATTTGATGGATGCAAAGAGCGCTTTATTCTTGAAATATTTTACCCTGTTCATGAATTTACTAAACGATTGTGTGGACAGTGTTGAAGCTGAAAAAGAAGCCATTATAAATCCACCTCTGCCACCAAGGCCGAGGATGGCAGCAGGGAAATTAAGAACTCTTCGAAATGCTACAATTCAAGCCATGTCCAATTTACTCAGTGCTAATATTGACAGTGGATTAATGCATTCGATTGACTTGGGTTACAATCCAGATCTACAAACAAGGGCTGCTTTTATGGAGGTTTTAACACAAATTCTGCAACAAGGAACAGAATTCGATACCTTGGCTGAAACAGTTCTTGCAGATCGATTTGAGCAACTGGTCCAATTGGTGACAATGATTAGTGATAAAGGAGAACTTCCCATTGCAATGGCTCTTGCTAATGTCGTAACTACTTCACAAATGGATGAATTGGCCAAAGTTCTTGTCAATCTCTTTGACGCTAAACATCTGCTCTCTCCTCTTCTATGGAATATGTTTTACAGAGAAGTTGAAGTTTCAGATTGCATGCAAACTTTATTCAGAGGAAATTCTCTAGGAAGCAAAATTATGGCGTTTTGCTTTAAAATCTATGGAGCTACTTATTTACAAAATCTGTTAGAGCCTCTTATAAGGCCCCTTTTGGAAGAGCCAACGACTAGCTTTGAAGTGGATCCAGCCAGGTTAGAACCTCAAGATGACATTGAAAGTAACCGAAGAAACCTGATTGCGTTGACTCAAAAAGTATTTGATGCCATAATAAATTCTGCAGACAGATTTCCACCTCAACTAAGATCCATGTGCCATTGTCTGTACCAAGTGTTGAGCAAGAGGTTTCCGAATTTACTGCAGAATAATATCGGTGCCGTGGGAACTGTGATTTTCCTGCGATTTATCAACCCCGCTATTGTCTCACCACAGGAATTGTCAATAGTGTCGAAGCAGGTGCCAGGCTCGGTGAAAAGGGGGCTGATGCTAATGTCTAAGATTCTGCAAAATATTGCTAATCATGTAGAATTCTCCAAAGAGCAACATATGCTGTGTTTTAATGACTTCTTAAGAGCCCATTTTGAAGCTGGACGTCGGTTTTTCATCCAAATAGCAAGTGACTGTGAAACCGTGGACCAAACGTCGCACAGCATGAGCTTCATTGCGGAGCCGAATGTTGTGGCGTTGCATAGACTCCTTTGGACTCATCAGGAAAGGATAGGTGACTATTTGTCAAGCAGCAGAGATCATAAAGCCGTTGGACGAAGACCTTTCGATAAAATGGCTACATTGTTGGCTTATCTCGGTCCACCAGAACATAAACCTGTAGATTCACAGTGAGTAATTTTTAAAATCCTGTTTAATACTCTGTACATATAATTACCAAAATAACATCCCAGTCAAAATTATCGTGCCACTACATTTTTTTCATTGGAATGTCAAGGTCCGCTTATGTTTTTTAAATGGGCGGACTTTAACATTGCAATAAAAAAAGTTGAAATTCTAAAACGGTCATCCTTGATATTGCAAAGAAAAAGGTGTCTTATCGCCAATTTTAATTGTTCGACACAGACATGTTTTCAAAGCTGGGAAACTTGCTATTCAATTGTGAATAATTGGCAAATGAATAGATAATTTGATAACTTTACTCTCGTAGAACCACTTGGTTATACCCAAACCGGTTGTTGTGTAATTGAGAGTGAAAAATAATTGATTGTTTTTCTTTCAGTATTCTCTTCTCGTCCTATGCAAGATGGAGTTCAATAGATATGTCATCGACAAATTTTGAGGAAATAATGGTTAAACATCAGATGCACGAAAAGGAGGAATTCAAGACTTTGAAATCGATGAATATTTTCTACCAAGCTGGAACGAGTAAAGCAGGATATCCAGTCTTTTACTACATTGCGAGGCGATATAAAATAGGAGAGACAAATGGGGATTTGCTAATTTATCATGTGATACTCACATTGAAACCCTTTTGCCATTCTCCATTTGAAGTGGTGATTGATTTCACTCACACTTGTGCTGATAATCGGTACAGGACAGAGTTCCTTCAAAAGTGGTTCTATGTTCTGCCCGAGGTCGCCTATGAAAATGTCCATGGGGTTTACATTTACAATTGTAACTCTTGGGTGAGGGAATATACAAAGTTTCACGATCGAATTTTGGCGCCGCTCAAAGGCAATCGGAAGTTAATCTTTCTGGATTCGCCTAGTAAGTTGAACGACGCCATCGATCCGGAACAACAGAAACTGCCCGGAGCGACTCTCTCCTTGGATGAGGATCTTAAAGTGTTTAATAATGCACTGAAGCTGAGTCACAAGGATACTAAAGTTGCGATAAAGGTGGGCCCAACTGCTCTACAAATCACTTCAGCTGAAAAAACCAAAGTTTTATCCCATTCGGTTCTATTGAATGATGTTTATTATGCGTCTGAAATAGAAGAGGTGTGCTTGGTGGATGATAATCAGTTCACTCTGTCCATAGCTAATGAGAGTGGACAGTTGAGTTTCATCCACAATGACTGTGATAATATTGTTCAGGCCATCATTCATATTAGGAATCGGTGGGAGTTGAGCCAGCCGGATTCTGTGACAGTGCACCAGAAAATCAGACCAAAGGATGTTCCTGGAACGTTACTCAATATGGCTCTGTTGAATCTGGGATCGTCAGATCCTAATTTGAGAACAGCTGCCTATAATCAACTGTGTGCTCTGACCGCAACTTTCGATCTCAAAATTGAGGGACAACTATTAGAGACTCAAGGATTGTGTATTCCCTCAAACAATACTATCTTCATCAAATCAGTCAGTGAAAAGTTGGCAACGAATGAACCCCATTTAACACTAGAGTTTTTGGAAGAGTGTATTCAAGGATTCCAAAGAAGTACCATTGAACTGAAGCATTTATGTTTGGAGTACATGACACCATGGCTGGGAAATTTGGTGCGATTCTGTAAGGCGGATGACACCAAAAAGCAGAAAGTGTCTCAGATTTTGGAGAAATTAATCAACTTGACAATAGAGCAGAAAGAAATGTATCCATCGATTCAGGCCAAAATATGGGGTTCCATTGGACAGATTCCTGAACTAATTGATATGGTTTTGGATAATTTTATACACAAATCTGTTAGTTCGGGACTGGGATCTCCTCAAGTGGAAATAATGGCAGATACAGCAGTGGCATTAGCTTCTGCAAATGTACAATTGGTGGCGAAGAAAGTGATTGGAAGACTGTGTCGAGTGATGGACAAAACTTGTCACTCCCCTGTCGGTGTTTTAGAGCAGCATGTGATGTGGGATGATATTGCCATTTTAGCAAGATATCTACTCATGTTGTCTTTCAACAATTGTCTCGATGTAGCTCGACATCTTCCCTATTTGTTCCATACTGTAACTTTTCTGGTAAGATTTCTTTTTTTATATTAGATTTCTAAAAAAAAAACTTATGACTACTTTTTTTTAGGTATGTTCGGGATCGTTATCAATGAGAGCATCTACTCATGGTCTAGTCATAAATATAATTCATTCTCTATGTACCTGTACGAAACCGTCCTTCAGCGAGGACACACAACGAGTTTTGCGACTGTCTCTAGATGAATTCAGCTTGCAGAAATTCTATTTGCTCTTCGGTATTAGTAAAGTTAAGTCGGCTGCTGTTACAGCCTTCCGATCGAGCTGTCGCCATCCCAATGATAGATGGCTGGGAAATGAACGTGTATCACAAACTCCTCCAGCGGACAGAGAACGTTTGGCATTGCCGTCGTTAGAAGTGATTACAGATGCCCTTCTGGAAATAATGGAAGCCTGCATGAGGGATATTCCGGATTGTGATTGGCTCTCCACTTGGACCTCTCTCTCAAAATCGTTTGCATTTTGCTATAATCCAGCACTGCAGCCGAGAGCTCTGATTGTGTACGGATGTATCAGTAAAAGTGTATCAGATCAGGATGTGAAACAGTTGTTAAGGATTCTGGTGAAAGCTCTTGAGAGTTTTAATGATATAATCTTGATCGAGGCTTTGGTAATGTGTTTGACTAGACTCCAGCCACTGTTAAGGCCAGAATCACCGATACATCGAGCTCTATTCTGGGTGGCGGTCTCTGTTCTTCAATTGGATGAGATTACCCTCTATGCTGCTGGATTGGCTTTGCTGGAACAGAATTTGCATACTCTTAACTCTCAAAGCTTGTTCGACAACCAGAGTTTACCTGAACTGATGATGGCTACAAGAGAGCCTCTAGAATGGCACTTCAAACAGCTGGACCATGCAGTGGGATTGAGTTTCAAGAGTAACTTCCACTTTGCTTTAGTGGGACATTTGCTAAAGGGATTCCGCCATCCAACTCCGACCACAGTTTCCAGAACGTCGCGTGTTTTAACCATGCTTTTGGGAATTATTGCCAAGCCAAATCGACGAGATAAATTCGAAGTCACCCCAGAAAGTGTAGCATATTTAACTGCTTTGGTTGCGGGATCAGAAGAAGTGAGATCGAGATGTCATGTGAAGCACACTTTACCAAAGTGGCCAGCAGAATCAGGGAATTCAAACGAAATCAGCGATACTACAAATATTGCTAATCAAAATGTAAGTAATAAAATACATAAATTTAATATAAAATCTTATGGTACTCATTTCATTTTCATAAAGGTGGGAATGGCTCTGAGTAGACGTCAAAAATCATGGGATATTCTCGATCAGTCAGCAATTACATTTGCTAGACAGCACAAAGGACAGCAACATCAGGTAAAGAGTTATTGATGGTTTTGCTTAAGTCGAGAGTATATTTTACTAACAAAAACCAGGATTAGAATCAATTGCTGATCTGAAGTAAATAGATCTGCGCTAAACAATTGATCCTAATTCGGTGAGAATAAAATAATACGAGTACATATTTGTTTAGAGCTAATCGAGAAATGATTAAACAATTTCTCAGCAGTAAACAGTTTGTAGAAATTTTAAGTTTTTGTCTTATTTTTATGTATATCAATGTGCGTGTGTATGGCTCGTGACATAACTAATTGATATAAATAAAATATAAATATCCAATATTGCAAATAAAATCCTGTTAATGTCCCTGCCCGTTACACCCATTGAAGTTTTTGCAAATTCAATCAATTTGATGGAACAAAATATGATACAAAAGTACCAAAACGAAATAAATGTTTAACGAATTCAAAATTGAAATCAATCGGAAATTAGGAACCGACCCCTCCAACTCTCACCTGGACGACAACAACGACGACTACAGCTACTAACAACACGAATACCACCTCGACGATGACGACGACGGTTAAGGGCAAGACTTGGCGAAGCCTAGATTTGACACAAACCAATAATAACAGTTGTAATAGTTACCAAGGACAGTCTATGAATTTCCTCACCATTCAGCCGGCGGCCCACCATACTGCCGGCTCTTCGCCCCATTCCTCCACCACTAACCTGGTGCTGCACAGTCCCAATACCAGTCTCTCCACATCACCCGGTCAGAGTCTGTTGACCATTAATTGTAATATTCCCTCTCCACATTCGCCAGTGGCGACCAATCATCAGTTATTAACCCCTAATACAATTTCCAACTTGACCATGATCTCTCCTCATCCCTCACCCCACCATTATTACTACCACAACCAGCAGCAGCTGAGTGTCTCCCCCAATCATTGCAATCCCAGACACGATTTCAAGAACCGGCGATCTTCGTCAGAGCCTGTCCATGAATTGGTCCCAAATCCTTCGCNTTCCAACTTGACCATGATCTCTCCTCATCCCTCACCCCACCATTATTACTACCACAACCAGCAGCAGCTGAGTGTCTCCCCCAATCATTGCAATCCCAGACACGATTTCAAGAACCGGCGATCTTCGTCAGAGCCTGTCCATGAATTGGTCCCAAATCCTTCGCCAAATATCCATAGCCAACAGAATAATGACGATGATAAACAACACCAACAAAACAACAATAATAACCACCACAATCAACAACAACAACACCACCATCAACAACCACCCACCAAAAGTAGCACTTATATTTGCCTCGATTCGGCGATTAAAGTAAGAACCCTGTTATTAAGTGGCCTCAATAAAAGTAATATCTTTCTCAATACTCTTCAAAATTTACTCTTGTTGGACATGTGCGTTCATCTTTTCTTCAAACATACTACTCCTGATGTTCATCATCTTTCTCTCACACATCTACACTTTGTATATCTCTCTAAAAATGTCTATATCTATTTTCTTTCTCAATATATATTTCACTTCTCGTCATTCAAGTTG
>JXOV01033248.1:0-25974 GCA_001014945.1 Clogmia albipunctata
ATTTTTAGTTGTTGAATTTTGGTACAAAGTAAGAATTTCGTGTATTTACACTATTTGTAATTGTCTGTGGGTATTGAATTATATAATATAAATATAATTATTCAACACTGTATGATTATAAAACAATTTATAGAGCATTGGCTACTAAAATGTAAACATTTTTCTACAGAATTGTATAAAGATAATTTGACAATACAAATCAAATATTTTTTTACCTTAAATGTTTTCGTGCTTCGCTACTGAAAATTGTTTTCAAATATTAATTGTGATTAATAAACGTCCAATTTAATCACGTACTATGTTTGTTTCCCACGTCTTATTTATGGTTTAAGTATTTCAATATCTAATTAGAAAGTTTATTTCTAAAGTTTACCAAGGATAATATTTATTTCCTTTTAAATGAGTACATATTTCAAGTAATTAAATGCTTATATAGATTTTACTTCTTCCCTTCGCAGCATTTGGTACCTTGAGCACCCTTTCCGGCACATTTACAGGACGAGTCGCACTTGCAGTTGCTGCCACAAGACGTCGTAGTGCAGTTACAATCTGGGAAAATTTATTAGGGATTAATTTTCTATTTACCAGATATAATAGAGGGTATTATTTAACCTTTTCCACAACCTCCACACGGCATTTTTAGCAATTTGATTTTTTACAGACTTTTTAAGATGAAACCTTTAATGTAATTTTAACTTCTTTGTGAGTTACTTTCTTTACAATTACTGTCTCTGTTCAATAAATTCTGCCTCTTATACTCGCTTTAGTGGTAGTGCTGTGCGAAGAATTGTGCGCAATGAGTTTTTGAATCGTGTGCAAAAGCAATAATAACATACATTATTGTACGTTATGCACTAGGGCCCAATTAATAAATAGTTGCTTTAAACTAAAATTAAAAAATAGACAAAACCCCATAAATAATTTAATGAAAATCTAATTTGAATTTTTATTGTTACAAGAAACCGCAAATACTTTTAAAATTAGTTTTTCGCTTATTTTAATTAAGATGATTGAAAAAAATGTGTAGAATCCCTTTTTAACCAGCATTGAAGGTTGTAATTCTTTATTATTTTAGCTGAATTAGTTCCCTGGTAACACAAATGCCTATTATAAAAATTAAATCGGAAAGTACTGCTTCTGCTATTACTAATAAACGCCACTTAGTGTGGTTGTTGTTAGTGTTTTTGCACACGATACCAAATTTTGTGCGCTCAATTCTTCACACAGCACTTCTTTTCTATATACCAAAAGCGAATATAAGAAGCAGCAGTTCATTCAGAGAACCAGTTTTTAGTGAAAAAACGAACAAGAAAGTAACCAAAAGAAAAGAAGTTCTTAAAGGTTTCCTCTTGAAAAGTCTGTAATAAATCAAATTGCTGAAAATGCCGTGCGGAGGTTGTGGAAAAGGTTAAATAATACATTATCATCTCTGGTAAATAGAATATTAATGCCTTATAAATTTCCCTAGATTGCAACTGCACTACGACGTCTTGTGGCAGCAACTGCAAGTGCGACTCGTCCTGTAAATGTGCCGGAAAGGGTGCCCAAGGTACCAAATGCTGCGAAGGGAAGAAGTGAGGAGTTAGGTTTTAATTGAGTTAAATAAAATACCCATTCCACAATTCAGAATATGTATTTATTGACATAAAATCTGGAATAAAAATTACTGTTCAATTACAAATAGGTGTGTTTTTTTGTCTAGCTTCATTAGATCTGCTGAATTTTTCGATGAAAGTATAGCAGCTAGCTGAAGAGAATCATATTTAGTGTAGAGGACAGTGATGGTCATATTATGTTCGAGGCCGTCTCGAGGGTTTTGATAAGCTTCCTGCATAAAATTTACCATTTCCGGATAAAAGTGTGGCACTGATGGTGGTTGGTAGAAGATTAAATGTCGAATGCCTTTGATTTTGGGACGTCTGAAGAAGTGGGAGCGCTCGGTGTAGAGGAGAAAGTGCGATCCACTGTGATAGAACATGTCTCTTGCTCGAGCAGTTTTTGCGTCTTTTGTGTATTCACAAATTTGAACACAGCTCTGATTTATCTCCTTTTTAAAGTAATTTCGAATACGAACAAAGTCGAAATAGCTGGGAATATATACCAAACAATGTGCTTTTGTTGCAACGGTGAATTGTGGCAGAATTACATTGGTAAAGTATTCAAATCTGTCATCAAATGACCCCTCTACGGACGTGGTATTTATCCTGTGAAATGTTTGGGGGACTTGAACTGTACAATGGCGAATTGAACCCATTGATATTGGATGCGATGCTCGAATTTTGCCTCTATAATTTTGACATCGATTGTTGAAAACGGAACGAAACTCTGGCATGTCTTGATTAGAAAAAATAACAGTTTGTCTGTAGAATCGGGACAAACCATTTAAAGACCAGTTTCTAACTCTACTAAAGTCGGTATTCTCTCTACTCTTTGGCTGCAAATGTAAGTGGTCAAAAATGTGGAGTAAGTGGTCCCAATTCTGAGCATACATGACGTCCAATTGGTCTATTATGAGCACTTCTATTGAAGCCAGAAAATCGAAATCTCGTTTCTCATCTCCCACTGCTCCAATAATCATTCTTAACCCTAAAGGACTGGCCACAATTATGTCTGATGAATAGAAATCTGAATACAGTTTTAGACATTTTTTGGTCAACGAAATTCCAATTCGAAAATTATCATCTGTATTTCCTCTAAAAATCTGTTCATAGTCTTCTGGTTTACGATTGATCTTAGGCAATTCAAGTTCATCGCCAGTAAACTCGTCCATAAATCGTTTGTGATTGATTACTTTACCGCCCAGTTCAGGCACATAAGAATCGATTAACATATTTATCACTCTATAAGCCGCATCTTTCAAAGGTAAAACCATCAATACTTTATTTCTGACCAATCCCTGGTCTCGAATAACATCATCAATGTCTTTCTCTTGTTTCGTCAAGAGCGCATTGTGTTTAATCACCTCTGTTCTAGACTTCAGAATATGGTTCATGCTGTGTAAAACGTAAGCAAATCGTATCTCTTCGCCTGTTTTAAAAGTTCGGTACGGAAAATAGAAATCTTGATAATTGTTCAAAATAGAGAACAAATCCCATTGAAAGGCGGTCATATCTTTCTCCGAGAAATTCTCTTTATTTACACGATTTCCATAAAACATGTTCTTCTGTAGTTTTTTGGATATGTTGAGATTATTGAGGGAAATATGCCTTAAATCAATTTTATTAGGAACATCGCCTTCTGGAGCAAATTTTTCAGCAGTGCTTAACAACGTTTCGGGCTGTGTTTCCTTAGAATGCTTGGCCAAACGATGAGCTTCGAAGAGTAGATTTCCTAGGATGGGCCAGTTTAAAGATGTTTTATGAACTTTGCCAGAATTCAATGGGTCTTGAAGACTAGTTAAAAGTTTTGGATTGATGTTCAGACCAAAGTGTTTAAAATAGCAATCTTCTTCTACAATATCTCCGGTCTCATCATCACTGTCTTCCTGCCCAACCTCTGATTCCTCAGTCTCTTCCAAAGGAGGTTCAGTGCCCATTTTTTCTTCTTCTGGATCAGAATCGGAGATTTGGTCATTATCTGACATATGTACTTCAGAACGGTCAATATTCTCACCAGACTCATCATCCTCGTCGTCTTCATCATCTGAGCTATCAATTGCCTTTGACTTTTTACTGTTACTTTTCAATGAATCAATTAGTTTATTGTAAAAGTTTCCATTTTCCATGGAATCATCATAATCCTCGTTTTCCAAATAACTTTTCAGTTCTCTGTTCTTGAAGAATTCATTCTTAACTTTGTGCTTGTTCTCTAAAAAGGCCAGCCTTTTCAGTGCATCCTCCGACTCCTTATTTCTCTGGCTATACTTGAAATTTTTAATGTACTTTGGCACTTCCTTATCCTTTTCTTTTCGGACGCCCTTCTTGAAGAATTTGTCTTGTCCATGCTTATTGTTCTTGTTAAACTTCCGACCACGATTTACTTTCTGTTTCTTTACCATTTTTTAGCAGCACTTAAAAACAATAACAAACGTGCATGATTTAAACATAACCACAAACCTCGCAACTGTCATTCAATGGCCAATAATATTATTATTGTGTGTTTCGCGCCAAATTACTTTTTGAATAAAAAATATCACTTTTTTCCGTACAAATGGTACTATTAATTAATACGATTATTAAAACATTTATGCAGCAAAGCCTTTTGGAAATAATCATGATTTTTTTTATAAAATAATTGTTTCTTCTAATAGAAATACGGAGAAAAGGAATTTCATGAAACATTAGTTTGTAAGATAAAAAGGATTAATTTTTCGAGAATAAAGCCTAATCAATTTATTATTTCTCTTTTAGGGACGGACTATCTAGACCAGTGATGGGCAAACTACGGCCCGCCGAGGTAATCAATTCGGCCCGCGACATGATTTTAAAAACCAAATAGGGTGAATTATATATATTGAAATAATATATTTTCTGTGTAAATGAAAAATATATTTTTTAAGTACAACATATGAGGATATAATACTATGGAATATAAAAATAAAAAAATGGTTTGTCATATATAAAATTATTTTCTTTTTGTCAATTTCTTGCGGCCAAGATGATTTGTGTGTTTGATACGGTCCGCCGAGGAATTTTGGTATACCATCATCAGGCCCTTCTCTGAAAAAGACCTTCCATAGTTGCAACAACTTAAACAATTTAAATCCTAAGGATTTGAATATCTTGGTTGCAATCTTGGCCACATTCTAATGCTGTTCAGGAGAAGGCGGCCAAATTGTACGGAACAAAAAAGTTGATTGAGGCTGATTTAAGGCGAACAATAAATGTTTGATTGTGGAAGATGTCGTCTCCACCGGTCAATTTAATTTTTGAATATAATACAAAAGTTGTACAATAAAAGCTACTTATTCGAGGGGTGAGTTTCGTTACGTACAAATGAGAATGCGCGAATAAGGAGCTTCTATTAGATATTCAATATATCAATAAACAAATTATTAAAAAAAAATAAATATAGCATAATATAAACACTTTATTTGAGGTGAGTAACATAATTCATATAAATTAAATTAAAAAATCAAGAACTCTTAAAATCGATTTGCGGAAATTTTGGTGGGTTGCCTAAAAGTCCTGGTGACTCCCACACCTGGAGTGTAGCGTCTTTGGTGAGTAAGATCAAATGCTCGTTCGTAGAAAAGCAGAGGTCTATAATGTCTGATGATTTTGTGTCTATTTCTCTGATAAAACTCAAGTCCCAACTGGACCACATTTTAACGATGCCGTTCTCAAGACCTGTGGTAATTAGATTAATTCCAATTCCCTCCTTTACGTGTGAGTAACAAATGGACAGCACTTTTTCCTTAATTACAACGTGATTTATATATTTCGCATTCACTGTATGAAGTCTCATCAGAGTTTTTCCTGCTAGGTTCATGGTAATAACATTGAAATCCTCCATATTTGATTCAGTCACTTCGTAACTTGTATCGTCTTCTACATCTAGTGACATCGTGTTTATATCCATAGCCTCTTCTCGATGAATAGTCACAATGTCACCGAGGGTGGGACTAATTGCCACCAGTATAATTGGGAGCTCAAAACAGACGTTCGGAGGCTCGATTTGACGAACAAATTCCAAAGTATTAGTATCCCAAATAACAGCCAAGCTCCTACTTATGGAAACTGCAATTCGAAATTCATTACAAATCTTTATATCCACGATTTCATCTTTGTGGCAGATCAGTAGGACTGGTATTTTCCATTTTAACTTATCAACATCTTGAAAGTACTTTGTTCCTTCTCCAGATCTTTTAGACGTACCCAAAATACGAGAAGCAGAATTATAAGACATTGAATTGGCCAAATAAGAGTTCTGCAAGTATCGTATTTTATTAACCCTTTCGGGCATATTGTCTGAATACTGGTACACAACGATTCGACCTGAAGCGTATCCGAAAAACAGTTGATTTGAGAGAATATCACTACCACAACAAGTTATACTATCTGGGGTGTTATTTTCAAATAAACACGAGATTTTCTCTGTCCCCAATCGACTAATTCTTACAATTCCGTCGGGATGGTTCCAAGATACACAATTAATAGTGTCCATTTCATGTCCTTGCATATAATTCGTGAATTCTGTTGATTGATAAACAGTATTAGTTAAATTGTAAGCAACCAAATTCCTTATATTAGCTCCAACTTGATAAGATTGTACTTTTGAAACGTGTCTCAATTGGGGTGACCCAGTTATTTTTCCCCACTTTAATCCCTTTATAGGATAATTGACCGAAACTGGAGACTCGTCTAGTGTGATATTATTCTCTATATTAAGCGGCTTAGGATGTGATTGTGTGAATAACTGTTTCGGTATTTGACCATATGTCTTAATCATGGTTTCATATGCCAATTTATCTAAGACATCATTGGTTGTTGCATGAGCATACGCTGAATATGTCGCCGAATGAAAAACATTTGTAGCCAAAATTGCTTCCGGTCCTACCTGTTTATAACCGAAAATTAAGTCGATCCAATCCTTAATATTTGCTTTCACAAAATTACTTTCCAAAGCCTGTCTCATAACGAAGACAAACAATCTGTTGGAGAAATTACTCCAGGGAGGCAAATTTACATGGTGGACTCTTTCTCCATTTTGACACACTCCAAAATCATACCCTTCGCTGTTTTCAAACATTTCTGGTAGGGAATAAAATTCTGGAATCAACTCCTTGACATCGGTTGTTGATTCTTTACTGGACAATTTCCAAGCATGGTTGATTGAAAAGAAAGAACGATCGGCCAAATCAAAGTGATTGTCTTGGTATTTGATAAACATTTTTGTATAGGGTTGAACTCGAATAAGATAACCCAAAACTGTTCCCGAATTCGAGTAAGCACATGCAAAGTGGTACGGAAAGTGCGATACATTTTGCATACAATTATTTGCTAGTAATTCATAAGATTCCTCGTAATTCTCCTTGCATTCGTCGTGTTGAACAGCTATAGGTCTATTTAATTTTCGATACGAAGACGGTTGATTTAAATCTAATACTGAACTTTCATAATCCGCGAGAATCCATGGAAAAATAGGATATTGTGTCACATCCTGAAATGATCTGCCTCCTAATTGATTCAATAAGGTCAAATATTCCCAATTTGTCAGTTGGCCCTCACGCCACTGTTGTAGAACAAAATATTGCCATTTGTTGGACGAAAAATCAAAAATTTTATCACAGAAATACTTTTCAAACGTTTTTCGATCATTCAACTCCAGGAAAACGAATAAGAGCGTTTGTCCTGACGAGAGGAATATTTCAATTCCCTTTTCCAAATGTAAATATCTCCGCAACCAAATTTCAATTACGTTTGATAATACTATTACAATGGGTTCCTTTTCCAGGTCGTCTGGGAAGAACGATATTATAGATTCTGTAATTACTAGATCTCCACTGATTTCCCAATCTCCTTTAATTTGAAATACACCAAAATTATATAATACCTGATCGGTAATTGAATTTCGGGACTTCAAATTAGCATTTATAAGAAATTGTAAAGGCTGCAGGTCAGACACTTGTTTATGAGCTTCTCTGTGCTCAGGCAATAAAAAATTCACATTAATTTGCAAAGCACTTCTTTTCATTCTCAATCGAGCTCGGTTGGGACATTCTGTCTCATCAATTTCCCAAGATATTAGATGATATCTTTTGTTGAAAAAGGGAGCATTTTCATGAGTCATCCTCTCGATTAAAGATTTCCACTCAAAATTACAGCCCTTATTATTCCGTATCTGATTAATGCAATTTCGTCTCTCTGCATTTTGAGCCTCCACAAACACTCTGGTCATATTTAAAGATGTCTTAATACAAGCTAAAACCATAGCCTCGTATTTATGAATAGATTCCTCTACAGCATTGCAACGTTCTTCTTTGATGTCGCAACTGATTTCATCTATTTTGGACATGGCCTGGAATAATAATTTTAATTAGTTTTTTATTGATGAATTATATGGAACATTATAAGATAACTGGTAATTAAAATTACGGGTAAATTAAAAACTTCTTATTCGAGAAGGTTATGTTTGGTACAATTACTGCGGATACTCAGAAACCCCGAATAATGAATGTTATTTTAGATGTGAAGGGGATACGTTCCAAAATAAAAATTCTCAGTAATATGTATATAAAGATTGGATTTATTAACTATGTTATATTTAACCATATTGGTTATTGGCTTAACAAATTTTTCATAAAGAAATATTTAGTTATTATTCTATCGATTCTTTTATATTTACAATCTATCCGCGACACGAATAATGAAATTTTTAGGTGTAAATAAAATTGGTCTCAATTTTTTTTCACCGCGAACAATGAAACCACGAGTAAGGGAATAAAATTTTACGGTAAATAGTTTAGTATTAAAGTTTTAATTGTTAAAAAAAACCTTATTCAAATAAATACCTTGAAAATTGCCCAAGTGTCGATATTGTTATCCGTATTTAAAAATTTGGCAAGTTTAAGAACCACATTCAACTGATCAGCATTGGTTTCATCACATCCGAACTTCAAATCATCTGCCAGCTTTTTAATAAAAATCCGGATAATAGAAATATTCACACCATATGTATTACAGTGTTTGGATTTCATTAAATGGGTTAAGCATTTAATTATGAACAGCTTTAACTCGGTACTTCGAAATGGGCTAAGAGACCACGAGATAATACTTCCAATTTTAATTTTAGCCGCCAAACCCAATTGGATTATTGTCTTCACCAAATTCTCTTCGGCGTATCTGGGAACGTATTGAGAGTCCATGGATTGTATAAATTGAACCGAAAATTGCATCAACTGATTGAAATTTTGCTTCATTTCAGTTACAGTCTTCGAGTTCTTTATATAAATTACAGTTTTAGTTTGAATCCGACGAATCCCCCATAAATATTTACGCGGAGGTTCATAAGTTTGCGTACATTGTTGAAGCAATACGTTCAATACTTTTGACTGTACGATTCTCATTCCTTGGCGAACAGACATTGATAACGATGTATTAGCCACATACTCCAATGAATTTAACAAATCCCAGATCATATTTTTTATGGTATCATATGATTCAATACTCATAAAAGATCTTTTGCAGAGATGATATGTCAAAAATATTATAACACTTCCTGGACGTTGATTATGACTTAAGAATGGTCTCTTCGAGTATAATTTTGCCCAGCATTTTACGAGTGACGGAATGATCAGTCCGGTTTTTATTAAAAACACCTTCATTTCCAAATTCTTTTCATAAATCTTGCCTATTAGTTGAATGCACGATGAAAATGTATTTTCATATTTATCAACTAACGAAGGAAGGATTGATATTAAAATAATCAATCCAATTTGTGCTTTTAAAGAACCTTTCGTTGTATCAAAGTTGGCTTTTTCGTCAATAATTACCCATTTCTTGCAAGCTTCCACGATATTCAATGCAACTGGGTAAACGACAATTTGATTGGCAAAATGATGAAAAGAATACATTTTCAATAACACGTTGATCTTCGATATCGACAACCTTTCGCAAATTTGAAATAACAAATTTATAATTTCGCATCTAATGGAGTGGTCGAAGTTATTGGCAAGAACTGTCAATAAATCTATTGTTAAAAAGTGCTCTGTCACATCATTTAATATATTATCGGGCAGAAGTATCATCAAATCTTGTAGATATTTTAACAGTTCAATTTGTATGAATTTAACGCTTGAAGGTATTTGATTGGGATTGTTTTTACCCGTGTTATTTATCCATAGATCATCTGATTTATAGCCTAGAAATAGAATAAAAAATCAAATTAATAAGGCTGAATTGAACGATTTTTATTATGATTAAAGTTTCTTTCCACGAAGAAGTGTGTACAAATTTTACAAATAGTGAAAAAAATCAATACACAAATGATTTTTGCAATTCAACCACTATTTCGCAAATTACAATTAAAAATTTTATATGATGGCTATTTTTCTTCAAAATTTATTTTGAAAGCCATGGATTTTTGCAATTCAACCACTATTTCGCAAATTACAATTAAAAATTTTATATGATGGCTATTTTTCTTCAAAATTTATTTTGAAAGCCACTTTGTTAGGAATCAGGAGTCAGGTTATCAAAATTGAATGTAGTAAGGTAGAACAATATCATGTGTCGAAATATCTCACAAATTGTACTATATACACGGAAAAATAATACATTATGGATTTCACATACGGAATTGCAAAAAAAAATTTTGCATAAATTCAATAAATATATTAATTTTTTTTGTTTTAGTTAAATTTGAGGTTATTTTGAAATTACTTACTATTTTCTGCCTTTTTTCCTCTGAATTCCAAAGACAGTGGTTTTCTTCTTGTAATTTTCCTCTTATTTTTCATTACTTGTCGGTTGTGTATCTTTCGTAAAAGTTTCTTTATGTGGATAAACGTTATTTTATAATGTGTATCGTTCATTCCTTTGTTCACTGAACCAGTTCTACAAACATCTTCGTAAACATTTGTTTGCAATTTTGGAAATTCAACGTCTTCATTGATTCCCCTGCGTTGGAATTTGTTTTGCAATGAGTGTAACGAATATCCTCTTCGTTTGGAACTGGAGACTGTCCGAAATAGCGGCAAATGTTTTTGTTGAAAATTTTTTATCCGTTTTGAAAATGCCTTCGCTGTTTTGGAGACTTGCCCCGATTTTATCTTGTCCGGTTGACTACCAGAAAGACAATAATAAAATTTCTTCCGGTCTTGATTTATGAATAAGGAACTCGGCTCATGAATCATTAACAAAAGTTTAGCTATTTCATCTATTACAGAAGCACGGGGAGGTGTATATCCATAAATGCTTAGTAGTTCCACCAGTTTCTTGGCTACTGACTCATTCAATTCCAATTCTGATGAAAGCCCAGTCAGATGAATTTTACAGAAATTTATTAAACATCCCGCCAAATCAACAAAGATCAATTGCTCATAGTTTATGTGTTTGGATTTTTTTGAGTTTAGTGAGATCAGTACATCAAACATTATCTCTAATGTTTTAAGCTTTCCATTACTTTTTTCACTATCTTCTACCCAAACATGGTAATTATTGATAATAGATGTTATCATAGCGGGGTAGATTAAGCAAGAATCGTTATCAGTGATGTTGTGATAATTGTCGTTTATCTCTAATACTGGTAAATCAAAAGCGATGTTTACAAAACTTTCAAGCATAAAAACACTTTTAATACACTGTGGGCTTTTTAATACTGAATTAATGACTGATAGATAATTTTTTCTCACAAATTCCGTATAGAGATGATTATTTCCATGAGCCATTTTTAATAAAATCTTCAGTGCAAGAGATTGTAAATATGGGTCAGCATTCAATTCAACAACTCGAGCAAAGACGAACAATAAAATATCCAATCCTCCAGACAGGAGCAATATTGAAGGGAAGGTATGTATTCTTCGAACGGAGAGGCATTTTCCATAAGCTACGAATCCCAAAGTTAAAAACTCATCATTTTGGTTAAACGTTTGAATGAACATTGATTTTTTAGCGGTATAGGATAATACCACATTCTCTCTCAATCTCTTCACACTTTCATTCATAGAATGTTGAAAAATGTTAGATGAGAATGTTTTTGGATCTATAAAGCTCAATACAGGAACTGTGTTCCCAATTTGGCACTTTCGGAAATTACTATAGTCCGGTCCTAAGGACATTAAGCTAGCTAAAACATATAATTCAGGAATAGCTTGCTTGAATAAAACCACATTTGATAGGGAGTACTGGAGTCGTCTATCACTCAAATCTTTTACTGTATCGCCAACACAAAGTACTGAATTACAAACTTTTGCGAGATCAGACCCACTTTCAAAAGGTATATGAACAAATTGTTGATTTGATCCATTTGCACTCATTATTACTGTAATTTTATCCTGCAGAATGGCCACAGAGAAAGCCAAATGATGCCATTTATTTTTATCTAATTTATGGTCAAAAGCATACATCGAATTGACATAAAAGTTGCGATTAACGACCTTTCCCAAACCCATCTTAAACAGATTTGAAAAGGAAATCGTCTTTTTCATGGCCGATTTTTGTAAAAGTGAGATATTTGGTTGTGTTATCGTGGATATTGAAGCGTTTGGTCTGATCATTTGGACATGAATTACGTTCTCATAATCGCAAAAGAACGAAAGAGTGAGTTCATTGCTGCCCACAGAGACAATGTGAAATTTGTTAAACATTTGGTCGCCTTGTCCGTCAAGCACTTTAGAAGTAGTCGTAGAATTTAATGCTGGATCAAAACCAACACTATCGTTGAAATTAATCCAGGTTGATATAGTGAATCCGTGTCGAGTCCATGGTCGAAAATGTATTGGGCTTAACGGAGCCATTATTGCCGCTCTAGTATAAGCTGTTTGCAAACTGTGTTTGGTGTGATATTCTCTTAACGTGTTAAAGGTTTTCATCAACGATGAATCACAATAAATTTTAAAAGTACCGTCTGTAACAAAAAAAATATTAATATTACTTGTGAAGACAATACTTCTTAAAAAATTAATACCTATATGATTAGGAAAATCAATTACGAAGGACGGTTCAATAGAAATCTCGTCAACAGAAGATTGATAAAGATGTTCCAAGAGTAGTTCCACTGGTGGTTTCGGTGCAGAAAACAGATTTAAATAAGAATTTAATGATTGATGGTCACAAAAAGTAACCAAATCTAAAACTCCTTTTTGCAATTCCAGAAGCCGGGGGTCGGAAGATTGAAGAATATCTTTGAAACCAATAATAATATGTTCACTTTCTTCACAAATGAGTAGTTTAAAAACTTTAATACGATTAATAATTGACACGACATTGAATGCCCAAATTGTTGGTTCGTTTACACACTTTGTTGATAAATTGAACAAAATATCCAAAACAATTTTCAGAACACATTCCTTATAAGAATCTTCTTTTAAAAACTTGGCATTTAAATTATAATCATCTTTTCTATTTTCTTCAGTGTATTCATTTTGTATATAGCTTTCAAACAATTCGTTATCCGCATCGTAATCGTGGAAACTGTCCATAGCAGATTTAAAAGAGTCGTCATCATCACTATCTTCACTTTTATCACTGTCACTACTTTCAGAAAGTTCACCTTCCGAATAGATTGAGTTTAAACTGATACTCATACTGGTATTAATAGATCTAAACTCTATAACTTTTAAAATCGACTTTAGGGTTCGTGTAACTGTTCGAGCGCTCTGTGTTGTAACCAAATTCTGTGGAGATTGATGTAGAATCACATTTTTTATTTCTAGAAGCGCGGGAATCATAGCTGTATCTGAAAAAGATATAAGAGGAAAATAAGAACAAATATCTAATTGATGCACACTTTTGGAGCAATACGAGTGAACAAATATTTAATCAAGATAAGAAAAAAAAACTACTAATCTTCCTAAAATTATTGGACACACATTTATATGGTTTCTTATATTGGTTCTCTTTTCTATAGGTTTGTGGAGTGAAATTCGATATATTGATGACTAGGGGTTAGCTAATAATTAAACTACTACAAGTTTTTAATTTGTATGATTTTTTAAATTTAATGTTTTTTTAACAAATTACAAAGCCACGTAGAGTTAATAAAATAACGATAGACTTTTTCCATTGAAATAAATAAAGTATTTAATTTTTATATATGTTTCTTTGCATGACGAAGCAGTGCCAAAATTTTATGAATAATAAAAAAAGTTCACACATGACTAACATATAGTTATTTTTGCAACTCAACCACTAAATATGTTGCAAATTATAATATAATACACCAAATTTTAATTCATTGATATTTTTCTTCAACAGTTATCTTGAAATAGAAATTCAATGCCACCTTGTTGGAGATTTTTCGTATGGTTTTGGCAATCAAAATATCGTAATTTAATGTAGGAATCCATAATAATTTTCGTTCACTTGAAAAATCTTAATGCAAAACATATCACATATATTAATAATTATTGTTTGATTTTATGTGAAATATTAAGTCTTTTATCTTTCAAGCATTACTTTTTTTTCACTCCTAATTATAATTTTACGTACAGAGAAAAAGAGATATTTCACAAACGGAATTGTAACAACTTTTTAAGTAACATAATATAACATTATATTCTTACCAAGTTTATCTTTTGATGTAATCATAGCAAAGTATCCAAAAACGAGCTCAAAATGTTTTCCGACTTTTTCTTTGGTCTCTTCACTGATTTCGATTTTAGATATTTCATTTACTACCTTTTGTATTTTAGTTAAAACAGGCGTTTCAGGACGTGAATATGAGTTCACAAATGACATGATGATATTCGATATCCTGTAGAGTGTTGTATTTTTAAGAGATTCAATGATCGACAAGTCTTTTCCGTCAACGGGTTCTTTATAGAATTTAGTCACATTTTCATGTAAAACTTTGTGTAAACTATCCTCTGTAGAGTTCTGAATATGCATTTCCATCTTTTCTAAAACCAATTCCCAGTTATATATATCATTATTTCCAATAAGAACACTGACTCTCTCGTGACCATCTTTGTCAAAAGTATTTTTAAATGTACTAATATAAATAGTTCCATTGCTATCGCATTTTTCTTTCAATATATATTTATCACAGTTGTCTTTGATTTCATATAAATTTAAATTTATATGAAAGAATTCATTTTGCAAAGATTTCATCACATGTTCATTAAGAATATTTTTTTCCTTGGATGCTTTGAGTACCAAAATTAGGGCTTTTCGAATGATAATAAATATTGTTTCAGCTTGATAAAACTTTTCTTCAATTAGGGCGTTTACTTTATTGATCTGAGCCAAATTTAATATAGTGTTCCAAAGAACGATTCCCATATCTAAAATATGGTTCACATTTTCCAAATTTGTAAAAGGATTTTTATCGATATTTTTGAAAATCTCATTTTCGTTTATGTAAATTTCATCATTCGTTATTTTTGCCTTCATGAAACTGAAAAGGATTTGAGTTGTATAGTAGCAATTTGTCAATATGTAACCAATTATTTGCTCAATTAGAAAAGAATAATCCTCTTTTAATTGCACCAATCCATTTACAATTTTGGTAAGAATTTCGCACACCACTTTGTTAAAGTAAATGTTTATAATAAGATTACTAGTTAAATCCTCTATCAGCTGTTTGTCAATGAATAGCTTTACAGCTTGTTTCTTACAAAGATATTTGGAAAATATTTTGAGGCACAGAATCATATTATTTCTATTGGACACATTTTTCTCTATTGAGAATTCTAGTAATTTTTGCTTTTTCAATAGGAAAAAAATTGGCCATATTACTTCAAACACGATTCTAGTTTGCAGGCTATATAAAAAATAATTGAAGACTTTCAGAATATGCTCTAGAATTCTTTTGGTTGGCAACGATTCCAATCCTGTTTTATAAAATGATATAATTTCATTTGGAAAGGACTCTGAAACTATTAACTTTTCCAAACAGAATCCACATTCATTGTCATTTTTAAATAACAAATAGAAATGCCTTTTTAATAAGCTTAGAATCATCGGTATTAATTTGGTCTTTTTCTTGCATATTTCGGTGAGTATTTTAAAACTGTTGATATTAATATTGCAACAACAAATAGACCAATTGTTGAAAGCATTTATAGCATTTTTTTGGCATTTGATATCAACTGCTCCAATAGTCTGTAGAATTATGTTTTCCAAAACACAGTTGGTCCTTTTGTATTTTCCAGGGATTGGTCTATGATGACATGGGATATTTCTCTTTAATTCAGCCATTCTTTTGTGCTGTTTTCGATTTTGAAGTTCATACACTTTCTTGCATTTGTTGATTTTTAATACCAAGCAAAATAAATCTAATCCCATATGTTTTTGGTTTGTTCCCATTAAGTTAATTATCAATTGGATTATTTTCTCCTCAAAATTCTGTAAAGGCTCCAGTGATCTATTGGTATATTCTGTTTTATTTTTGCATGTATTATGGATCATAGATAGAACGATTGCCATTAATTGATAATTAATCATCAAATTGTTGTCATTATCTATTTCGCTCTTTATAAACTCCTGAATAAAGCTGCTCATTTGTTCATAAACTGGTTTCAACTTATATGATTGATAATTAAAACATTTCATGATTATTTTAAACAATAAATCCAACCAAATTCTTTTTGTTGTTTCTTCTTGTGGCAAATATTGGAAGTTATCGCATATTGACTTTATTATGTCAATTATTGTTGTGTCTTCTTTGGTATTCATTTGTTCACTAGCACTTTCAATAGACTTAAATATTAAATTTATTATCATATGTACAATCTTTACTTCATCAATGACCCGTTCTTTAAATCGTAAAAACCCATCTACTCCCAGAAGATCATTCATGTTGAAATTATCTCCATCACAATCGTTATTTATTTGATCCTGAAATGTGTTCTTTTCTATTTTACTTTTCTTAGGAATATTTTTCTGGGTCGCATTGATTAAATCTTTATAGGTTCTAGTTTTCATCATTTCCAGAATTATCTCTTGTTTTTCCAAAGAACAGCTCACCAATGTCGACATCAAATATTTCGAGAGACTAATCGTAGTTTTAGCTGGTATTTGACATGTTGATGATTTGTTTAGGATTTGCAACAAGTTGTTTGTAACAAATTCCATTGCGTTCCAATTATTGTCTATAACAGTCGAAAGAATATCTGCTAACTCCGCAGTTATCGATAAATGTTTGTTTTCAAACTCCATCCGAGTGTTATTAGGCATGTCATCCAAATAATAAAGCAGTAATTCAAGACACTGCTGAAAACAGAACCATTAATTAAATGGTAATAAATGATTTTTTATTCAATTACCTTGTCCACATCTTCACCATCGAAGTTTTTCTGACGGTGTCGAAGCAGCTCAATCCAGCAATACTCGAACTTTTTCGCATTTGACCAATTGTGGGATGTTTTATCGGTCATTTTCTTAACTGAGGTCACAAAAACAAAGAAAACACAATCGATGCTATTTTTGAATTTGTACTTTTATCTAATGTAGTTCAAAGTTCACTATGACATCTACAGAGTTTAATTCAGATATACGTTCCACTTAATATCTTATAAACAGTAATTTAGCCAATTTTAAAATAAAAAAACACTATCAAAACAAAACAAAAATCATATGTTTACAACAACTACTGACAAAAATGTCATTTGTTTTGTTGTTGTTTTATGTATAAAAAATATATTTTCATTTTTTTAAAGCCTTTTGGTGAAAATAAACTAGGTAAATCAGTCAGTATATACCTAATTATTACAGTTAAATAACAATAATAATTTTAGGCAAACATTCAGGAACCAATATCATCTGAAATTGATAATGCAAGAACAAGAGAATATTATTTCATTATCCCTTAGCAACCATCGGAATATCTTTTTAACAACTTCATTCAAAAATGCCGAAATTGCAATTAAATGCCAATTTGTGGATGATTTGGAAAAGAAAACTTATTCCGGGGTTATTCCAGAAGCAAAACTAAAACAAATTGCATCTGATTTTGAATCAAATATTGACCTTTTTGTACGAGAAAGTAAACAGGCCCTTATTACATCTGGGGGACATCCAGATTTCAAATACGCTATTGAGGAAAAAGATAATTGTTTCAGGCTGATATGGAAGAAAATTATTGACCAAGTTAGCTTAGTTTACGGAAGTGTGGAATTGAAGGAAGAAAAACAAGATCAAAGTATTGTTTTCCAATTGATTGACAAGCTGCAGAGGAATGAAGATGAATTGAATGCATTGCAGAATAGAAATGAGAAACTGCAAAAGGATCATTTAGAACTTTTACAAAGCTATCAAATATTACTAGATCAAAAGAATAATACCGAGACGAAATTGTATTCAAAATTTAGACTTATTTTGAATTCAAAGAAAACAGAAATTCTGGAATTGAAAAATGAAGTAGAACAACTGAAAAAGAAATCCCAAATTGATGACAATAGTGATTTTGGGGATGAGACAACTGTAACAGTCATCCCAAATAGGAATAGGATAATTTCACAATCATCGTCTGAAGATTTCGACAAAATCAATCAGGAAAAGGAGATGATTATAAAACCTATAGATCCTGATGTTGTTCCAAAGGAAACTATTGTTTTTAGTCAAGATACCCAAACTTTTGACTTTTCAGATTTTATGTAATTTCGTAAATAAATGTAAAATTACAAATAGTTTTTGACAGCTGAAATGTCAGATTTGAAGTTTAGTCTCGTGAAAAAAATAGAAGAGAGGAGGGAATAAAACGTCGTACGGTTTGTTCATTTATTTACATAATTACAAGTGTTAAAATTTGTGTAAATGTCCTGAGAAGTTCTCGAAAATCACCATGAGTGGAGTGGAAAGTGACAAATTCTTCAAAATTCTCTGTATATTGTCAGATCCAAAAATTCACATTAGCAATGATGTTTATTTAGAAATGCTGATAACGCATTTATCAGGCAAATACGACGTCCGAGGTGCGTAAACTCGAATTTCATAACGTTTGTTGTTATAAACTAATGTCCTATTACAGAAAACAATGACAAATACAAGGATCTACTGAAGAGTTCAAAGGTCCTGGAATGGATAGAGAAATCTGTGGAGAATTGGGAGAATGGACTGATTCCCAACGAGCACACAGTCGCCTTTACGCTACGCATTTTGGCGCTGATAATTGAAAATGGATGGCAATTTACAATGGTCAAAGAAAAACTATTGCTTGACAGGTAATTATTACAGTTTTGGGAAAGCGTAAACCACATTTGAACCTGCTCTAAAATTAAATTTCAATTAAGATCAATTTGTGTTCTATTATTTGCTTTTACAATTCTTTTTCTTCAATACATATAAACTGTTAATGATAATAATTTGTATCCAAACTATACTAGCAATAATACTGTTATTTTTATACCAGAATTCAATGCGTGCTAAGTATGTCTTGCAATAAGAACGACCCATTGAAAAAGCCAATCGTTTACTTGGCTAATGTGGAGCTTCTGAAGTCAGTATCACAGCATGTAAATGGTCTACATTGGATTGAAAGGAACGAGACATGGAAAGTGATTGTGGAATATTGCGAACACAATCACACTGTGTATGTAGTTCGAGAATCTCTTGCGTTTATTTACACCATTCTTCAAAAGTTTGCTGAAATAAGTTCCGATACGAAGACGTGCGAAAAAATCATGTCTAAAATTTGCCAGCCATTGATTATGGACAATCCGTACAAAGATCTGAAAAATTGTGTGGAGAAAAAAATAGTTTGGGTCGACGACGTAGATAAGCAGAAACAGATTATGCCATCTTTGAACATTGTCTGTTACATTATGCAGAAATTGGTCGAGTCTAATCAATGTAACATTATTGCGAAACTGATCATTGAAAAATTCAATTTGGAGCGTTATCTCTGGGGTTTGGCGAACAGCACGCAGGACAATGATTTTCTTGGACAAATATTGAAAGGCTTCGTGCTGGTAAATTTCATCAGCTCTATGCTTCGACGCCAAGAGCCTGGTTACGATGAATCTGACTTTAATAAATTTGGGGTCAGCTTTTTCAATTATATGAACTTTTGCATTTGTCGCGGAAGTAGTATCAATGTGATTATGATGGCTGAGTTGAATCACAAGTTATGGAGACAGCTGCAGCCTCCAGCGCCCAATTTTGTGACGATGGAAAGTGAAAAACTAAAGTTTGAAGATCAATTAATCATTTTACAAATCCTCCCCATCCTGATCTTCATAAGCGGTATTAATGCTGTTCCTCAAGGAGAATGCCTCGATACTTATGTCATGAAATTGTTTAATATATCGTGTGAGCGAAACATAAGACTGTGCTATGCGTTCAGAGATCTGCTGAGAGCGCATGACTTGGAGAAAGTAACTCAGTTGGCCAGTAAGTCAATTCAGGGGATTTTATCAATGAAAAATCACTTACATCGTGACAGAGCTATTCTGGTTCTTCAAGCTCTGATCTACACACTGCAAGAGTTCAGTCCATGCCGGCAACGCGAAAACAATACCGATTTATTGCTGAAGACTCCTGGACTTTTGTCAGTTATTTTAACTGGATTGCATACATTAATAAAAAATTATCGAATAACATGGAAAGAGTGTATCGAATCAACGGTTCTTGTAAACTTTATGATGGCACTTTTATATAATCCGAATTTATTAACCAGGGTAAAGCACTTGAGTCATTAGTGTGTTATTCTTATTAATAAAGTAGTTTCTTATTTTTACAGCATTCAGTTCAAGCCTTACAACTGATTCAATTGTCAATTGAACACTTTCTGGCACCGAATCTTGCTCTTCTTGTGGATACCGTAGAAGGATCTGGAATGGAGAATTTAGGACCTGTTATTTTTAAGAAACTGCACGACAATGCTTGGGAAATCAGAGACAGTGCCTTGGAATTACTCTCGTCAATGGTTCGCATTTCCGAAACAAGTAAATATAATTTTTATCGTGATATTATTTAAAATGTTTTTTTGCAATCCCATATATTTGATTATTTATTATTTAACTGAAAATTACTTGTTATTTTTTACATAAAATTGTTTTTTATTTCATAATCTGCGACCAAAACACGAGCTATGTGTGTTTTATTTATGCATGGCACAACTGTGATTATTTATGTTCAATCAATAATTAAATTAGTTTTTCTCGTGTATTTTGACGAGGATAGTACGCAAATCATGTCCTGCTCGGGTGTAAAATCCTATTTTGAACTCGAAAATTATGAAAAACTAGCCTAGCTTAAATTTCACACCTGTTTCCTTTGTAAAAAAAAAACAAATTTGTAGCACAAATAACTTTTTTTTCTATTATATGGGAAATAATTAAATTAATCTTTTTCAGAATTTCCGCCTTTCCAGAGCCATATATTGGACACGAAATTATGTCCGATCGTGTGGACAATTGTTAAAAATGATAACGAGTTTTACGTCCGAGCTTCAGCATTGCAGTGTTTGACGAATATGGTTAACATTTCATCCTTTTGGGATAACAATCTGTCAACGATGGACTTGTTGCCATACACTATAAATCTAATATATTCGGACAGTGAGGGCGTCATTCGAAAAGAAGCCACTTGTCTGTTGATTGCAATTTACGAACAAAAGCGCATTCCAAAGACGTCTTTGGATTTGGTATTTTCCATAATGGCTTATGCAGCTGTCAATGACCTTTACTGGGAAGTAAAAACGAATGCTCTCAAATTTTGGAAAGTGGTTATGTGTCGACAATTTCAACACCAGGGCGTGATTGACAATATATTTCCATCGGTTACTTTTTCCAAAGAACATAAGAAAATTGTGACCTTAAACGAAAAAGAAATTCTGCTTCGTTTAACGAAGGTCCTAAACGAATTGTCTGTTCGGGGCTGTTTGGGAGTGTTGCTACGATGTTTGGACGACAATTGCGATTTGGAAGTGCTAAAAGTGACTGTAACATTAGTTGAAAGATTAAAGTCGTTTCTGGACAAATACCATTATTTGGATCACATCAAGAATAAAGAACCAGCTTTAGAAAATAGAGGTGTGTATGACTCGACTTATAACAGAAACAGTGAGAATTTCCTAAAGTATGAAAATAATGGGAGAAATAATGCTGACATGGGTAAAATAGAAACTGTATCCGATTCGGTTCTAGACGCAATTGTAGGAGCTCAAGATGTAAGTCTGCTGGCTCAGGCTTATGAGAACCAGATGCGAGTTGACGCAGAACACGGTGATACCGCTACAATTGATACTGAATATTTCAAGGAGTTTGCGACTGTGACTGCGGACGCCTTTTTGGAAAGAATCAAGGATATTGATTTGAACGGGTTGATAAAAGTCAGATCAGATTGGATCATACAAATTGAGAATTTTGATTCTTTACTAGATGATATTCTTTATAGCTTTAAAGATAATGTAGACATTAATGATGCAGATTGTTATTGAGTTTTTATTAATTTTTTTTAATGTAATATACTAAATTGAATTGTAATTTCTTATAACAAACTGTTATTACATCTTTATTATTATAAAGATGCGTTGAATGCAAATAAAAGAAAAGGATATTTTTAAACAAGTTTTTTGTGTTTTGGTTATCATGCGATAATACGCATGAAATTTAATTACAGCAATATGTCAAGGCATTTTTAGCAAAATAAAAACGATGATTTCTAAAAATAAAACCACATATTTATTGTATGTAAAATGGTCATTAACCGTTTTATTAATAATTCCACAAGTAAATATTTATTAACTCCGCTTTCTAAAACAATATTAATTATTTTCCTTTATACTCATAAATGGGTTGGAATTCGCCTTCCTCTTCTCCCTCTTCCTCATCGTCCGTTTCGAATGTGTTGTCGGGGATGTCGTAGAGACGGATGATCGGCTTGTTGGGGTCCTTTAGAATCAAATACTTGCCGTCTTTCTGCTTCAGACAGATATCGATGATGCACCTGAGAATGCCCCAGGCGTTCTCCATGTTCAGGTTGATCTGACTGGCGAACTCGGTCGGTTTGAAGGGCTGCGTTCCGAGAATAACGTGTCGGGATGAATCTCGGATGTTCACACGGGACACGTATCCGAATTTAATCTGATCGGATCCGGCTAAAAGACTTTGCACGGTCCATTTTGCCAGTTTGCAGGCGTTGTTTCGCAATTCATTGGCCAGAACGGCACTCCTCTGGGTGTCCAACTTCTGACGCCATTCCACGCCATTGGCCAGTTTCGAGTCCCACTCGTTGAGCGCTTTGACAGACAGGAATTGAGTCTCGCCGGTCGGATTCTGGAGGACGGCGTCGTGTTCGCACCTGGAGACTAAAGTGATACCGTTGAAGAGGTCCCACTTACGGTAGCGGTAGGCCACGCTAGCAACCTCTCCCTCCTCGTCCTCGGTGACAAACGGATTGGGCTCGGGGAATTTATACTTGGCTTCATTTGGGCCGCTCTTCAGGACCTGTTGACTGAAATTATGGTTAATAAAAGTGGCTTCAATCGCCAAATTTCTCGGGGAGTTCAACGAAGAATCGTCATCCTGAGGCGGTTCCAAACTGGTCTCGTTCACCGTCAACAGATCAAACTCTGTGTTGTCTCGCTTGTCCATGAACAGTTTGTCGTTGATCTTCTCGATCACGATATCCCAGCTGTAATTGGACCGAGTACAACACATAATTGTGGCCAAGATCGCGTCCGTGGCATAGACATTGCCCACGGTTTTAGACAGTTGTCGAATAATTGGGTCATCAGTAGTTGTCACCGTGTGGAAAATACGATCCACACCCTGCAAGGTCTTCTCGTTCTTCACGTTTACTCGGTCGTAGGTCTTATCGTAGTACTCCAACACTCCGCAACAGTAAATGTCCTCGGGTTCCGCCACGTTCGGCAAAGTCAACTTGGTCAGACGAGGGAAGTCCATCTCCTCAACGATCGTCCAATCGTTGCGCACAGTCACGGAAGCGTCCCTGATTTTCGGAGGTTGGTTCCTAGAGCCACGATTCCTAGTCGATCCACCGCGGGAACCACGCGATTTGACACTCTTTCCCATCGCCGTCATTCCTCCAACTCCACCACCTCTTCCGCCACGACCTCGGAAGTTTCTGAAAGACAAGGAAAATACATATATAATATATTTTTCATCCAAATACAAGAATAAGTAAATGAAACTATTTATTTTAATTAGCATTCAGTTTCAGGCCAGAGATTTGCGGAAATCTCTTTCCTGTCTAGAAGGTTGAGTTTTTTCTCGCTCTTTTTCTTTCAAATAGCGGATCATGGGGAACTTTCAAGACAAGCTTTTTCTGTGTTTCGTTAATCATTGTTAATTAGAATAGTTGTGTCTATTGGTTAAAAAATTCCTTTTAATCTAGAGTTTGAACTCAAATAATGACCGGTTCAGGAGTCCTGGATTTATTTATTTATTTGATAACAGGATTCACCTCATGTTCCTCATGTTGCCCCGGAATCGACCCCTTTGATATGGGGGTTTTTGGACTCGAGCTGTATCTACCAGATGGAAGGTCGTCTCATCCTCATCATGGTAGTAAGAGTACTGAGTACCTCCGGTGCCGAACTGAGATGCGTACTTGTCTGCAATTTTTAAAATAAAATTGTTAAATTTATATCAAAAGGTGCAACAGTTTAACTTACTCGGATATTTCTTGTCGGTGATAGCGGTACCGGTCCAATCGCTAATCTTCCCTAGTCGGTCGCTTTTACTAAACGGCTGGTAGGGCATGTCCCGAAAAGTTTCCGGGATTTCGCACGGACCAAACCCCTCTTCATTGTACTGCAACTTGGGTTTTTCGAACACGGCGTATTCGCCAGTAGATTGAGTGGTTTCGGACATTTCACTATTCCTCACTAGAACAAGAATTAAAAGTTAAATTTGGAGCAAAATGCCACGTTTTTAGAGAAACACCAAAACCACTTTTCACTTAATAAATTATACAATTCACAACTTAAACATGACACAACCAACCAATCTATAGTATCTTGATTGCAAATACCTTATAAATTATGACTATTTCCACTTATTATCTTTAAGTTTAAATAGTTTCCACAATTTTCCGGCTGCCAAGGGTGAACTTTAGTTCTGTGATGATCCATAAAACATTTGAGCCGTTTGAAGGTTTTGAGTTTTTGATATAGACATATATTGAATTGCAATGCTAAGATTTCGTCTCTTTTATTAATGTGTTTTCTTTGTTATTTAAGATATAATTGTAACTGAAAATACCTTATCAATTATGACTAAACTCACTTATTATCAGTAAGTTTTATAGATATTTCTATAAATTGAACAAGTATTATTTTTGAATATCTGAAAAGGTAATTAATTGATATTTAACAAGAATCATTTATAATTTAAACAATTATCAATCAATTACGATTTTTGCTCTGTTAGAATTTTTGTTGACATTGTTTAATTTTATTAATAAATTTATGACATCAAAATGGTTTTTTTCAAAAATTGCAGCAACGCTTGAAAATTGTCCAAAAAATTCAATTTAATTTAAAAAATTAAATTGAATTTTTAATAAATTTTGTGGGACAATTCGAAATTGAAAATGACAGGAAGGACGTCTCGAGGATGACAGCGCCGAAGACGTCAGATTTGAAAAAGAAGAATAATAATACTAACAGCGAAAAATCAAAATAAATAAGTTTTGTAACGTTCTAAATCTGTCTTTTATAATTTATTTATATAATACAGTTCGAAAATGTAAATGTAATAAATATCGCTTATGCCAAATTAATTACTTTGTATTGGAGATGATATTATTTTGTGGCGAATGATGAAAAATTAAAACATATATATATATATGTATAAATAGTTTTGTGTGATAAATTGGAAATACATCCATTTTTTTCTAAAATAAAAAAATATTTATTTTTTAATGACAGTTGTACTTTTGCAGCA
Organism: Clogmia albipunctata; assembly: GCA_001014945.1. Classification (NCBI taxonomy): domain Eukaryota; kingdom Metazoa; phylum Arthropoda; class Insecta; order Diptera; family Psychodidae; genus Clogmia; species Clogmia albipunctata. Next base: position 25,454 of record JXOV01033248.1, read on the forward strand.
GAAAGCAAAAGAAAATCTGAAAAGTCAATCTTAGATTTTAATTTTAATACTGGAATTCAAACTTTGTTCTTAAAAAAACAATGTCTTGATTAATAAATTTAAAATTAATAAAAGAAAATTATCTATTGGAAAATATTAATTTGCTGTCTCGTTCTGGGTTGAGCTGCTCTTACTGACGTTAATTGTTGGTGACGGCGGTTTTCGTTTTGAAGTTGCTGGCGTAAATTGCGTTGATAGTGAATTGCTTGAGATTTAATAATAGTTTGATTGAAACAACAGGGAAAGAAATCTAAATTTGCAAAAAAGGGAAATGCTGTTTCATTTGATTGGCCCTACTGTGAATTGTTTGTGTTGTTTAGTATAGTGTAGAGGGACTGTAATTGAATTGGGCGTAATTAGGAAAGGAACGAACCGATCAAAATACGCGAAGTGGTCTTTTAAACAAACACCAACACAAACACAATTTCACCAGCAAATTTTGACATGACCAGTAAGTAAAAGTTGCGAATTTTTCGGCGTCG
>JXOV01033343.1:0-14386 GCA_001014945.1 Clogmia albipunctata
AAATCAATCGCTTTATTGAAGCAATCGGCTAATAGAAACAAATCATTCACGTCCTGGAGTGTCTCTAGTAAGCGACTTCTACTATGTTTGCAAATCTTTGATGACATAAAGTTGTAAGTAGTTCAGGGTAATACTGTATGTAAATTCGAAGCTCCTGTGTCTTCTGATTCCAGAGATATGAAGGACAAGCGATTGCGGTTTTAACCTTAATTGGGACTAAATATGCGCAAATGCTTGTAGATATTCATATTTGTTTTGAACAGGAAGTAATCTGCGGACCTCCAAATATAAGATGCTATTGGCCCAAATTATAAAACCAATTATGTTTACTTGGTAAAATAAATAGAGCTCTGTTACTGATTACAATTTTATGTTATTATACAATGCTGTTGATTTTAGGGTTTGCAGTACGTCGACCTGTTTAATGGAATTTCATGACCAAAAACTGTTATGGCTTTTTATTAATCGTCGAATTAGGCTTGGTGGGTTTAATTAATCGATAAAGCTTTAAATCGGGATTGTGGAACAGGTAAAGGACATTATTTTGGAAAATGAGTAATTGGTGCCAATGAAATGCGGTGATACTATTGTTTATAAACCGGTTTCTGGAACTGCCAAAAATTGATATCACTACAAATTCAAGTAATAAAAGCACCAATTAAGTGCTTAACACCTTATTGTATGAAATAATGGCGATTTTCAATTTATATATCACGGGTTTTAGCATTATGAAAAATGTAGGGTTGAACATGTGTATGTCTATTTCTGGGTACGAAATTATTCTTTCTCATTAAGCTCTTTTCGAGGTTTTTGTGATAAACTTACCTTACGGTTATTGCCTTCGTAAGATTGTTGTTTAAAGCGATAGTATATAAGACAGGGCTTTGAACAGCTAGAGACACCAGTCAAAGGATAGAACTTCGCACAGTTGAAACTCAAATTAAACAAATACATAATGGTGCATTTAGTAGTGATCAGTGTTTTGGCAATGTTGACAAGTTTGCCAAATATTGCACTCTGTCGAAGTATTGATGATAATTTTCTAATGCTAGAGGACTCTGACCCAGATGTGATCGACTTGAAGTACTTGGGTAATGCGATTTATGGAGAACCGGACGAGGAGACGGGAAAAAAAGTGAGCGATCTCTTGCCCGACAATTCAACCCATCCCGAAGAACTTGGAAACTACGCCGAAGGAGATATCCTCTTTGTAAATTCCAAAACCAGAAATGGAGTAAGGAACCCATCCAAGCGTTGGCCAAAAGGCATAGTACCCTATGTCCTAAGAGGATCATTCAGTAAATATATAAAATTCATATTTGACTAGTAAATTAAAAATCAAATTATTTTAGGCGAACAAGACAGAAGAATTATAAGTCAGGCTATGGACGAGGTAAGAAAAATCAATTGATATTATCATCTCTAATGAAAATATTTTTAGTTCCACGCTAAGTCCTGTATTAAATTCGTACCTCGTGGAAACGAAATGGATTATGTGCAGTTTACAAACACGAACACAGGGTGTTGGTCCAGCGTTGGTAGGATATCTCATTTTATTTCTTAAAAATACCATTTTGAAATTTAATTTTAAATCATAGGTAAAGTAGGTGGAGCCCAAGATGTAAACTTCCAGAGTCCTGGCTGTTTGTATCAAGTTGGAGTGGTAAGCATATCGATACTATAATTTTATTTTTTTAAGAAAAAACCTATAAAGAATAACTTTGAAGATATATAAGATTGAATATTACCATTTCAGGCCATTCACGAAATGTTGCATGCTTTAGGATTTATGCACGAACAAAACCGAGAGGATAGGGACTCTAATGTAGTAATCCAATGGCAAAATGTAAAGTCGGGTACTTCAGCCAATTTCGTGAAAGCGGAATCAGGAACAACGGATGCCCAAAATGTGCCTTACGACTTTGATAGTGTTCTCCACTATTCTCCGAATGCCTTCTCAACGAATGGACAGCCGACAATTATATCGAAAATTGGACCAAAACCCAACATGGGTCAGAGGAAGGGATTCTCTGTTGGAGATTTGCAAAAGCTTAACAGGATGTACAACTGCCCGAGTTATTCGGGACAGGTGAACAATCCAAACAGTCATCAACCCGGCTTTTTCGAGCTTTTGTTCAACGCTTTCCGACAACCAATGCCGCCAAAGTCCAAATAAACCAATATTTTTAACGCGTTATTTATTCAACCACCTGTATTTCTCTCTATATATCAATGTTATTTCTCTTTGTAAAGAGAATCCCAATAAATGAGAATAAAAAGTCTTAAAACGCAGGCGCGTTTCTTAATATTGGTTTGTCCCACATTAAACTTTACATCTGAAGACCAAATTTTCAAACACTAAAACTTTTTTGTTTTTTAAGATATTTGATTGAAACAAATGACTCTTTAAACTGTATGTTTCTGTTTATAAGCAGTAAGTTCGATAATAGGATATATAGTAATTTGCACTCCAGAAGCCTAAGAACTATATAAGGGATAAAACCACACCCTTCCGATTTACAGAAACTAGGACCATCAAATCAGTTTTATAGATGCAAAACATATTAGAATCTATAGGTGTGGAATTAGTCCATTTTAAGAGATATTAAAAATTTGAATCACTTAATTTGCGCTCTTTTCGCACAACCAATTTAGTTAAAGTAAAATTTCTTTAATTGTTTTATTTGCTTCATTATCTTTCAAACTTAAATTAATAATTTTTAATTGAATATTTTAAACAGTAGGTCTTACATCGCCATTAGAATTGGAGTTGGCGATTTTTCTCGTGATCAAGCTTTGAAGGTACTATATGTACATATCCTTATTAAAAATTTTAAACACTTTTTTTAACACATTTTTAACTTAATATACTCTTTTATTATAAATCTTCAAGTTTTTATAACCCTAGCTTTACCTAATCGGGATTTAAATATAAAAAACTATAAACCTCGGAAATGTTGGTTTTACATGCACTGAGGACTTACTAATTATCGTATAAAAATAATATTAAAGTAGATAAACCCTATAATTTGACTTGTATAAATAGTTAACATATATAACTATTGAAATTAAACATGAAAACCACATTACAATGAAAGATATTATTTTAGCGACCGATCCAAATTTACCGTCTCAAAGTGTAAAGTTTCTTATGGGACAATCTAATGCATACATTTTTGTTTGACTTTTCTTCGGGCATGAATGAATGAATGAAGGTTTTGTGGTGGCGAGAATCTTTCAGTTGACAGTTGAATTTCGAATCGTGTAGTAGTGAAAAGGTGGCACGATAAAAGTCCACAGTCTCTCACATATTTTAAAAGCCAGAAATTATCACAGTGCTTTTTGCAGCTCAGTTTAAACGGTGACTAAAAGTGTTGATTGTGAAATACCACCATATTTTCCACTTAAAACCAATTGAAATTATCGCAAAACGTTATATAATCGACATGCCTTTATTTGTTTAATTCTATTTTCATTCTCTCGTGCGAATTTGGGGCAAAAGTGCGTGGTCGGCTCCTCAGAATTATTGGATTATTGCAGTAGTGAACGGACCAGGAAGAACAGTCAAAAATGAGTAGTAAGTAAAGTTGATGATAGAAATGGTTTAGAATGTTCTTCTAGAAATATTCTAATCATGCTGTATTGATTTGCATAAAGATTGAGAGAAATGAAAAACTGGTTTCAAATGAACAAAATGATTATGTGCTCTGCAGTGGAAATGGTGTTTTGATAGTATTAAAATTGGATTTCTATACAACAACAACAATAACCGATAAAAGAGTTTTTAACCAGAAATTTGTGCTTTGCTAAATAATTAATCATTGCGAAGCATCGTTGTCGATTTTTTCGCTTTTTCGGTGTAAAAATCTGTTGAATTTGGCAAATGACCTCTTTCGACCTTCAGTTTAAACGACAATATAAACGCACTCAATTTTGATAAATGGAATCGTGTTTATAGTTTTGAATGTGCTATCTCGCCCCGATTGAGCATTAAAGGTCGTAAATACCGACGAGAGCATGGTTTGTTCAGAGATGCTGCGACGGTACTCGGCGTTTAGTGGACAAAACGAAATCGTGAATAATACGTGGAAAATGCGGGCTCGTCGAGTAAAATGCCGGAATTCTCATACCTCTGACACAGACAATTGTTTAAATAAATTGTCGTGACCATGGTTCTTCTTCTCCCATCTATGTTTAGTGTGTTCAGTCCTTTATAGCAATTGCGATTCTCAATTAGAAGAGTAAATCAAGTTCATACAAATTGCGATCTAGTTAGAATTGGAGAGTCTTGGATCATCACACACCCTATTTATAGATCTATTAAAATACGATGGCGACGTCTGTTTTTGATATTTTTTCTTCTTTTATTATAAAATCGTCGCTGAGACCAGCCCGTGGAATTGAAAATCTAAAAAAATCAATTTATAAATAGGGTCAGAAACCATTCCACTTTCCAAATAATTGGGTTTGATAGCTCCACCGCATGTTTTAAGCTTGGTACTTCAGTAAAATTGATCGTATTATTCTTATTAAGATTTTTCATATTGCTTTTTTATTATAAAAATGATATGAATCTTTTCTACAATGTTCATGTTTTGAAGTATAATTACAATGTTTAAAAATATCAACTTTTTAACATGTATAATATTGATTGATAAAGTCCAATTAATCACTGTTTTTCATTAAATTCTATTTAGCGTATTTTTCAAATGGTCAATTCAAATCATGTTCACTGACTCAAACTTGACCTAACTAGTACTTTATCAAATAATTCCCAAAATAATTCGTACAACGATATTAGAAATTGGAGTGTGATAATATTGGTTCACAATCGTTCAACCTTATGACCCATTTCCCCATTAAATAACTTCACACATAAATTTGTGAAGGTCGTGTTGAGTCTTTATCTGCGCGCCATCTTTTTAGTAGCCGTCGTTGTTTTTTGCGAAACAATAAATTAAAAATATTACATAACGGATGATATTCGTGGTTTTATTTTGAAATAAAAACATCGAGATACAATTTCTATTTTGGTCGACGTCAACNTGGTTTTATTCTGAAATAAAAACATTGAGATACAATTTCTATTTTGGTCGACGTCAACCCAAGCCCGAGAATGCTGGAGTAAGCACACAAATCTCAGAAATGTAGAAAAGTAAAAATAGACTTCATTTGGATACATCAGATCAAGCCTGATGCTCTTTTATAATGGTACTCTTTCTATAATTCTGTCCAATGAACTGCTGCGGAAGTTGTTAATGTATCACTGTCTCGTTCATGATCTATGTTTTTTAATAAAGAGATCGTGGGAGAGATGAACAAGATTATTTTTAACCCGTGATCAATGTGCTGATCCCCCATCAATTATACAATGCAAAAGCGATGGTCTGCGCGGTGAGATGATGATTGCTTAGAATGTCACAAAACTATAATAACACGGCGCCTTCGATATACTTCGAAAGTCAATTACAATTGCGTTTGTGTGTGTGATCTTCATAAACAATCTGTGTACTTGCAATGTTTTAACAACTAAATTTTATAAAGATTTTGTGGAGGCCGACCTCCTCCATCTATTATTGCTGCTCAATGCTCTGATTTATTTATACTCGTGATCTAAATCCACGTCCATTTGACTATCTTAAACAGCCGGCGAATCGAAAAGAACAAGCATTTCATGCGAAACCAGATTTTTGTGTAAATCATTTTGTCCAAAGAAATTCAGTTTCTTGATTACAACTTTTTTCATCTCGTTACAATTTTGATTTTTGTGTACATGATCAATTTCAGACTTTGCCTGGGTTACTTTGGCCACGAATGACTCGTATTCTTTGGGGGCCCTCGTCCTGGCCTATTCCCTAAAACGAGTCTCTACAACCCACCAATTGACCGTCTTGATTACACCAGGAGTATCGAATGCAATGAGGTCAGAACTTGACACATTTTTTAAGATAAATTACGCATCAAACACACACACACAAACTAAATAATGGTTTTAATTTTAGGGAAAAATTAGGCTCTGTATTTGATGTAGTGCGAGAAGTGAATGTTCTCGATTCCCAGGACAGTGCCAATTTGGCGTTATTAGCACGACCAGAATTAGGAATTACTTTTACTAAGCTAAACTGCTGGACTTTAGTACAATTTGAAAAGTGCGTCTTCCTAGATGCTGATACACTGGTTAGTTGGTTTACCATATTGAGGTAGTGCATCACATTTAGACTGTTCTTTTTGTTTTGATAAGGTATTGCAAAATTGTGACGAATTGTTTGAGCGCGAAGAGTTGTCTGCTGCCCCCGACGTAGGCTGGCCGGACTGTTTCAATTCCGGTGTATTCGTATTCCGGCCTAGCCTAGACACGTACGATCAGTTGGTGAAGTTTGCAGTCAGCAAGGGTAGTTTCGATGGCGGTGATCAGGGCCTTCTTAACCTTTTCTTCTCTGACTGGGCACACAAAGATATATCAAAACACTTGCCCTTTATTTATAACACGTGTTCCACGGCCTGTTATTCTTACCTACCCGCCTTCAAGCAGTAAGTTAAGATATTTTTAAGTTGAATACTTGGAATTATCATGCCATTACCTTTCTAGATTCGGAGACAATGTCAAGATATTACACTTTATCGGAAACAATAAACCATGGCTTCAGAATTTCGATTCCAAGACCGGAAAAGTGCATACACAAAAGGAAATGGAACATATTGCCAAGTACTTGCAATACTGGTGGACAATTTTCTTCGAGCAGGTCCATAGTAATTTGAGTTCCGAAATGGTAAGCGATTTCATCTTACTAAACTGACCTTTGAATGCATCAATGCCCATTTTTTGCCCACTTAACCAGCGATTGATTGTTGAATTTTTTTTTATATAACATCAAATTTGATAACGATTTTCTATTTCAAGTCTGTCCAAATCAGTTGGTCAGAGGTAAGACCCGTAAAAAGACATTAAAATCAATAACTGTAATTACACAATGAACCGAAACCCTCATATCCACCCTTAAAGTGCTATATTTCGCATGAATATAAGATTGATGTTGTTTCTATTGATTGTTTTCTATTCTCACACAGAACTGTAATTCGGCACAGAGTGTTAATAGCGATCAAAATTATGGTAATGGACAAGTCTTTCTCCGATGGCCAATCTCTTCTATTTCGGAACCTAATAATATGACTAACAGTCCACATGTAAATAATAATAACTTTGGTGCTTTTGAGGAACACCATATTAGTAGGAATACTAATCAAAACGCCCCTGTATACGATCCTTGGGACGATTTCGATGCCACGGAGTCGAATGTCCCAATTTTTGAAGTTCCCCGAGAAACTTCAACTGAAGAAACACAGTCAATATTCCAAAAAATTTTAGAATTCATTCTACCGTCTAATGAACAGACCAAGCAACACTCCATTGAACATCCGCTAGGCCAGGACCCCTCAAATGTAACCCCACTCCAGCAACAACAACACCACGATGAACATCCTGTGGGTGGAATGCAAACCCAAATAGAACAGATCAGTATTATAGAAGAGTCTAGTGCTCTTAGTTTTCCTAATAACAATGAATCAGTGCAAAAGGATTCTGGTACTGAAAGTAGTATTGTAGAAAAAGGCGAGGAGGTGGGTAGCAATATGTGCCTTGTATAAACCAATCGTACATCATCGCATGATATGGGCAATCAATATCACTTATGGGTTTAATGTTAATCGTATCTGTCCTATTTTTTGAACAAGTAACAAAAACACTGTTCTTTAGTCAAGTCCTAAGACACATTAAATCACCATATATGGTAAATAGAAGTTATTATTATTAAAGGATGTCTGCATGCGGCTGTTGTTGATGCTGGGGTTTACACTAACTTCTTGAACAATGTTTTAAACAAATGTCTCTCAATTTTGGTTGTAATCTAAATTATAAGATCGGTACTAACTTTTTGTGGTGCTAGAACTTCGAAACAATTTTTTTTTTTGTAAAAGTCGATGGCTAATTAACCTACAAACACATTTTAGGCTGGAATCGCTGGTGCCTTGGCGAACGTCACCCTGGGAGAGTACAAAAGTGCTCAACAGGAAGCTTTCGAACATCACATGCGTCGCCAATGCTGGGAATCGGGCAACATTGACTATATGGGCAAAGACTCTTTCGATAATATTTGGCGACGAATTTCTAAAACAATGGAAACTAGTGCGGATCCAGAGCCAGCTGCTGTTGCTCCTGTAGCTGCTGCTGCACCAGCACCGGCAAGCACTGAAGAAGCTGCACCACAGAAACCGTCATCGGAATCAAAACCACAAACAGCTCCCTCGAAAGGTAAATGAGGAGAATAGTTCACATAGCATCACCGCTCATATGTTCTAGGGAAATCTCTGTTAGTGTGTCATGTTACGGATTTCATTTGTTTTATTTTTTCAAAGACTCAAAGACCAAACTAAATCAAACACATAAAAACATAACTCATTATCGAATTTTATAAACACAAAAAAATGATGCCATAAATGAAATTGTTAAAACATTAATCTGTTTTGTACCTGCCCTAAAAATTATATTTTTTGTTATTCGGGCAGAAATGCCCTATTGTGAAGTAGATAAAAAATCCGTTGTTGACTTCCTGATTGGATTTCTATTTGCATTTCATCTCGGTTTTTTATCTACTTAAAACTATATATCCTGTTAAAAATACTCTTATTGTACTCCTATCAAATTCCTTTAAATCGCTTAAAGCATTAACGCATACATCAATACCATTTAAATCTGGCATAGAAATTATTATTTATTACATATTCATTATTCTAATGTTAAACTGATAAAGAGAAATCATATTTTTATAGAGAAAATTTTTAAATTTGCACAAACAATACATGTGTTCCATAATTGTAAAAGAAGAAGGCATTCAGAATAAAAGAACACCTTGTTGCAATGAATCAATTTACGAATTTTTATACAGATTTTATTGAGAAAATAAAAATAATGCATAAACAATATCCCTTTTTATTATAATCTAACTTTTTATATATAGGTCTCTTCTTACACTATTGTTTTATAAAAAACCAAACCTAAGAAACTTACACAACACACATTCAAAACAACACGATACTAGAAATCACTTTTTAACAGAAGAATTTTTGCTCATCGAAGAAAAAGGTGAAAGGCGTCATAGATCAAATTAGAATCTGGTAATTACAGCTTCTTTTGTTTGCAAATTATATCTTAATATATACGAATTATCAAAGAGTTTGTTTTAATTAATTACTAATTATTAATAGTGTGTTAAAGCTTTCAATACAATGAAAAAGAAGCTACTAAAGTCTTTATATTCGCCTTTTTCATCGAAAATAATTAAGGGCTTTTCAATCACTAGATCAAGCATATCATCTCAGTCATCTGGTACTAGCGTTTTCGAGAGAATTTTATTTTGAGCACCCAAAATAAACTTACTAGTGTTCAAAATCAATTATTCTAATAACTGACGAACATTTCCTCGAAGTCGCTAAAACTGGATCAGTAGAAAACAAAAGTAGTTTGATATATCCAACTCAAATTGGCTAATAAATTTGAAATTCTCTCTCTCTTCCCCACACTGTAACAATTGAAACACACATTTATTAACATTCAGATGTTATAACTCAACAATTCCCAAAAAAGGATACTATGCTAACAACATCACCCCACTTTCCTACATCGGCCAAAACCGCTCTCATCGCGCCTGCTTTAAGGAACACTCCGCCACAGGAATAACAATCAAAGAACGTTTGTTGTCTTTATTTCTCGTGGTAATTATGATGTAGGATCATAGTTACTAGAACTAACAACTAACAGTTTTCGTGTGACCACCACCATTAACAAGACACGAGATGTTAATTACTGACAACAAACATTAGTAACCCTTATTAAAAAAGTAAGTGTATGAATTCGGCAAGTTCAATGGTCTGTGATCGTCCCCAGTTTAAATTAAAAAAACTGTGTGAGTAATGCAAGAGAAAAGGGAAAGCTTCAATTTTAAATCGGATGCCCTAAATTAATAAAATAGATAATAATATAATGAGAACAAAAATTGAAGCTTATTCCAAATCAGTTTTCAAGTTACTATTCGTTATTTAAGTACAAAAAGTATGCATAAATTATTGACATTACACTATTTATAGCTAAAGTAGATGAGAGCGTAGAAGAAGAGACCGTGAAAATTCAGGAACGTGTCACTACCAGTAAGACACCGGATGGTAAAACTATCCTGACCAAAGTAACCACTTTGCCTGGCCGTGAAACGGAAGAAATTGAAGAGGAAACCATTGAAACTATTGACGGGGAGACCAAAACTAATAAAACGAAAAGCGAAGTGGTCAAAGCTCCTTTTCCTGTATCCAAAGTGGGAAATAAGGAGATTGCAATTAAGAACACCTTAGCAGTAGGTAAAGAACACAAGGAGTTTGATGCTGAGACGAACACCACCATCATTACAAAGCGGACTGAAAAGGGCTACGAACAAACCTTTACGACAGTCTTACCCGACGGAAGGACCAAAACCCAGACCAAGACATTCTTCGATCCCGTCGATATTCCTGGAGACGAAGAAGAAGGGGAAGAAATTGAAGAATATGAAGAAATTAAGACCACTGTCCCAAAGAAAACTACAACCACGACTAATACAAACAAGGCAACCAATGACAAAACCAAAGCTGTTACTCAAGTAGCCGTTAAGGATACTAAATCAAACGAAACTAAAAAAGTTGAAGAAACGAAGAAAACAGTGGTCAAACAAGAACAAACCAAGAAAACTGTCGAAGAAGTGAAGAAAACTGTGGTCAAACAGGAAGAAACAAAAAAATCTGTTGAACAGAAAAAGATCGAAGAAGTAAAGAAAACAGTCGTTAAACAAGAAGCACCAAAGAAGCCAACTGAAGAGAAAACAGTGGTCAAGCAAATTCCTTCTGGTAAACAAGAGATCACCACTTCAGTTACTCCTGAAGGAAAGACTCAGACCAAAACAAGAACCATTTACGATCCTGAAGAAGAGGAAGAAATTGAAGAGTACGAGGAGACTCGTACCTTTGACGGAGCTCCAAAGAAATCAACCACTACAACCACCACAACTCCAGTTGTGAAACCGAAAGCTCCCCCAGCTAAACAGAACCCAGTCACAACAGTCGCTGTTCCTAGTTCCAAAAAGCCCAATGATAATGTCCTAGCGCGAAAAGTAGTAACTAAGGGAGAGGAAGAAATTGAAATAACCGAAGAACAAACTGAAACCCAATTTTCTGGATCCAAGAAAACTACCATAACAACCAATATACTACCGGGTAATCCAAATGTAAAATTGGATCCAAAGGGCAAAACTACAGTCACCACAGTCATTATACCGGGTAGTCAGGATAAGCAGGTCAGCAAATCTGACAATAAAACTAATGATAAACAACTGGTGACCAAAACTAACCCATCTGGTACCCAAGAAATAACAAAATCAACGACTGCCGATGGTAAAACTAAGGTCCAGGTTAAGACAACCATGAACCCTGAGGAAATGGAAATTGAGGAAACAGAAACGACAAATATTATCGGGGATAAGAAAATCACAACCACGAGAACAGAGGTCCCGCTTCCTGGCAAGAAGATCGTCAAGACTATTCCTCCTACGAAAACGGAATCAAAGGGTCCTAAAACTACTACCACCACCACTACAACAACTCAACCTGTCGGAGTGGATCGAGTCACTGTGACAAAGAAAAATGTGGACAAAGGAGTTGAAACGACTACAAAAACAGAGACAAAGGATGGAAAAACTAAAATTGAAACAAGGACCCAATTCGAACCCATTTTCCATCCCGCCGTTTCCGATGACGAAGAGATTGAGGAGTACGAAGAGGAGACTACGACCCATGCTCCAATCAAGACCAAAACTACTACTACTACACGGGTTCCTGCGGGTGCCGGTAATGCTAAACCAAAAGTAAGTAATCCTTAACAACCCATAACGATCATAATGCACAACAAGATATCGAGTTGTTATAGAGAATAATATTAGTAGGTATACTATATACAAGTATTTAAGAGTAGTTTTGCAAGTATAACAAGTAAAATCACATTATAGGCTTATGTTACTTTCAAATGTTTTTTAAATATATGTCAAGTCATACGCAATTTATATGTATGTTATCTAATAAAGATATCATCTTATATTTGTAGTAATATTAAACTACACAAGTGCAATACAGATGACGGACCAAGTCAAGAATACGACCCCATTCGCCTTTTACCGTCTTGCCTACATTCAGGAGATTGTAAANGGATGTCAAGTCATACACAATTTATATGTATGTTATCTTATAAAGATATCATCTTATATTTGCAGTAATATTTAATTACACAAGTGTAATACAGTCGACTTTCGATAATTTAAACCTTTCAATAATTCAAAGCTATCTCGAGTTCTCTATGAATTGATTACTATTGTAATTTGAAATATTTTAAGAGTGTNATATGTCAAGTCATACGCAATTTATATGTATGTTATCTAATAAAGATATCATCTTATATTTGTAGTAATATTAAACTACACAAGTGCAATACAGATGACGGACCAAGTCAAGAATACGACCCCATTCGCCTTTTACCGNCTATGAATTGATTACTATTGTAATTTGAAATATTTTAAGAGTGTCGACTGTAGTTATTTATATAACCAGGTTGAAAGGGGCATTAATAAACACAAGGATATGTTTAATAAAGCCTATCATCTGTATTTTATACAATATTAGAGATTTAAAATGCATATATCTCTAATACATGCCAATTTTCGTTCATGTTTCATGTTTACAATTATAGGAAAATAGAGAAATTTATATCTGTGATCTCTCACTTACACATAAGAATATCAAAATCTCTTGTTTGTGTAGAGTCGTTTTTCATTCGCAAAAAATCATCCCATTGGAAGAAACCATCGTTTAGTACAGTAAACATTACAGTAGGAAACTGATTTCTATATGAATTTGATCAATTGGATGAAATCCTTCACGGAGGTCATACTTTATGCTTTAAATAGTGATTGATATAAGAATTAAAAGTACTGTAATATCAATTTTATGTGACTAAACTGCATTAAATGAGTTTAGCTTTTACATAGGCAAATATAAATGTTCAAGACAAACATATAATGGCTCCATTTCGGCTATTTTACAGGTAACGCCTGCACAGCCGGAAAACAATGCGGCGGCTAAAAAAAAAGTCACTCCCAGTGCTACATCCTCTAAGGACACAAAAGCAGCTGATCCTAAGAACGTGCAAAAGGAAGCGATTAAAAAACCTTTAAAAACCGATTCGAAAAAGTAAATGCAAAAACTGCATGTAATGAACCATTTTATTTTCATAGAAAAGAGCAATTCATTACAACTAATTATAAATATAATATGTATTTAATGAAAAACTTAAGCTTTTCAAAAGAATGCCTTTTTAATTCTTATTACACGCCTTTTTTGCATTTACTTTAATCGCTCAAATTTTGCTACGTTTACGCTTTATGACTTTAAAATATTAGTCTGTCTTTACTATTTATAAAATATTTAATTGTGTGCAATAAAGAATTGTTGAACTATATAAATTAAAGGGTTTTATTTTAAATATTTGTTTGCATAATATTTTTAAAATTATTTATATTTTTTACTTTTGTCCGATCGCGAAGAGCGAGGTGGAGACTTTTTGTATCTGGGTGGAGAGTCACGCCGATAACGATCTTCTCTAGGTGAAATGGAACGATCGTTAAATCTTTTAGGCGAAACCGAATTGCTTCGGGACCGATTTCTCTTTGTTCTGAAAATTATTTTTTTTTTTAATAGTGATATAATAATTATTATAAAAAAATATAAACATACTTATACTTTGATGGGGATGAAGGATCTGCTGTGCGTCTAGGTGAAGGAGATCTACGCGCACTATAATCGTTAAAAATTAATAGAATGGCAAATTCTTGTAACTTAACAAATTTATAAAAATAATATCTTTGCTTAAAACGGATTTTAAAAATCAAAATACTATTATTAATCAGTTAGAATTTTTAAGAAACTAAAACCATCCAAATATAAATTCTTGTCCCGAAATAAACTAAGGCACTAAATGTTGAAATAAAAGTTTTAATTCAATTTTNTTTATAAAAATAATATCTTTGCTTAAAACGGATTTTAAAAATCAAAATACTATTATTAATCAGTTAGAATTTTTAAGAAACTAAAACCATCCAAATATAAATTCTTGTCCCGAAATAAACTAAGGCACTAAATGTTGAAATAAAAGTTTTAATTCAATTTTCAATAAAATAACAACATCAAAAATAACTTGAATCAGACGTGAAACGCTTTAATTCGGGTCAAACCATATTTGTTAAATTATAGGACTTATTTCTTA